>QVOA01017124.1:0-16721 GCA_014825685.1 Pseudomyrmex cubaensis | reverse complement strand
GAGGAGAGCAACACCATGCGGCCGCCTGTAAAATGCACAATATCGTCAAATTTCATTATCGATATAATAATGCGAGCTTAATTCGGCGCGCAAATGCAAAGGGCCCCGCGCCGTTCGGTTGGTCGAGTCCCGACCTCGCATCACTCAATGCCCGGCGCCCTATGACGTCCCCCGGGGTAACGTCCCACGTGGATATCGCGTACATATGGAACAGCTTTGAAGTATGAAGGTCGAAAGACGTGCGCGCTGTGATACCGCGCCTTTGTCCTAGTAATTACCGGCGCCACGTGCGATGATTTTTGCGATTTTTTTTTTTTTTAGTTTGTGTGTGTGTGTGGGATTTCGTAGATTACGTCTTGCAACAGTCGAGTGTAATAGAAAGAATTGAATATAATTAATATTATAATCAACACTTTGCGATATCAATCATCGCTCAGAGAAAGATTCAAGTTTTCGTAAATAGCAGTTTCTTCTTTTGTCTTCTGTTTGGATACTCTCGTGTGCGGAAGATTTCTTGCGATTTGGGTCTCCGCCTGGAAATACACACGAACAAAGGAAGAGCCGAGGTTCTCTATAACGGCGAGAGCGACTTCGTAGAAAATCACACAGAGGCTGAGACCAATTTGTCTGCAGGCCGCGTAGAAGCGTCGTCGTCGTCTCTCTCTCGTTTCGTCGAATCGTTTCAGCGCGATCTAGTTCAACTCGCGCTAGAAACGACAAAGATACGGTCTCGCCGTCAAAGGCGATTTATCCTCTTCGGTCGGTAGGTTAATTTCGCTCGTTGATTTCTCGGAAGCGCGCATCGACTGTGCGTTGATACGCTTGCGAGTGATTGTCAGAGATCGGGAAGCGTCGTTGCTTGCTTCGACTGTGCCACACTTGCCCTGTGCGCGGCAACGAAAGCCCGATCGGATGATGCAGACTGCGACAAAGGGCAATCGTTTCGTCAAAACGTCGTCCCAGTGACTATCATTCGCCAGCACTATTCGGTAAAGATCAATGACTCTCGAAACAGGCTACTACTTTCAAATACTAGTTCTAGAAAATGTTAATACGCGCTAATGGAATATTCAAGTTCTCTTTTATGTTCCTTATTTCCTTAAGAGAAAATGTTCAATAATAAGTTTCTATAAATATTAATAGAGAGAGAACATGTATATTAACGATTTCGCTTCTCAATCGCGTTGTATTCAAATTGACGCCCGCGTAATTTCCGCGATTATTCCGCGCAACTATTGAAAGATAAAGAAACGGAGATATAAAGAGACACTTCGCATAAACTTCACCCTTAAACTGCTGAGAATCCCTGGAAAGGCTGATCCTCCTGTGAGAGGGAGAGCAAAGAGTCTCTAGTCAGCTGCTTTCTTTGCAAAATCAACCCCACAGAACGGTAGCTAAGCTCGTCGTCGTCGAGGGGGCTCTTTTGCCGTTTTAAATCGATTTGCTCAAGTTTCCTCGAGAGCAGGTAGTGCCCTACACCACGTTTCTGCAACATTCGTTGCACGGATCCTTGCGTTTTTCTCGAATACAAGAAACGGGGAGGTAGTGCGCAGGTCGCGCGGCGAAAGCAGGGGGAGATTGGAACGCGAGGGGGAATATACGGCACGGTATACAAACACGCTGTCCCCCGTCGTATCGCGACAAGATGTTTAATATTTCGGACTGTTTGGGCATAATATTTACACGGACGGCCGCGTGGGATCTTAGACGGTTACTTCCGGTTTACGTTCGAGCGCACGACCCGTTCTTATCGCATCGACACACGTTCGCAAATAGTTACATCCTCTGTACACATACGCGCGCGACGTCACTCTTCACCTTTGCGCATCATCGTGTTTCCGTAAATCACGCGCACGTGTCGCCGATCGGCGATAAATCGCACGCCTACGAACCGAAGGATGACTCTCGCGTGTGTTCTATTTATATACCCTCGCGTTCAATTCCGCGCGATACTTCACAGTGCCACAAATTATCAGCCGAGAGATTTCCCGGAAAGTAGCGCGAGTCAGTGCTCGATGGCTGACGCGCGAAACGATTGTAAAAGACACTGTTTTGTGTCATCGCGCGAGCGATAAAAAAAAAAAAAAAAAAAAAAAAAAAAAAAAACAAAATCGGTTGCCGGCGATAAAACAAAACGTAAACGGAATACCAGTCGGCCTTCTTGGCAACGTGCGCAGCGTATATCAACCCGCGCCGGTTTCTCTCGTCGTCGTAGGTGCCTCGCTTGCCTACCTACGACGACCAGCCTTCACCTACCGAGGCTGCCCGCACGCGAGGTAATGGTCGCGTGGTGCAATTACCCGGCGTGACTTGCATTCTGCACCCCACGGGTCGCGGCTGACCTGATAGTCCTTTCTCGCGTCCTCCTCCGCCTCTTGGTCGTCGTCGTCGTCGTTACTACGGCGCTCCGTCGAGCGTGAATTTTCGCATTCAGTCCCGGCATCGCCAACTTTTTCGGTCGATACGCGGCAGTGTGTCGTAAATACCGGTCGACGTTTATCCAGATATCGCAACTCGCTACGAATTCGCCTCTGCGAATCGACACGTGTCACGAATACACCGTGACTACGCACGTTTCGCCGCGTTTTTGTCGCGAGTGCTGCGTGTCGTTGCCAGTTTACGTGAAAACTTTTTCGTCCCTAATTTCAACGGCACATTCTTCGACAAAGCTTGAATCGATTTTCGATGGTTATCACAATGGAAGTCGGGAGAGGAGGGGAAGAGAATAGATGTTTGAATATATTCTATATTGGTGGAGAGGACTAATAGGAGGAAAATGAAAATCGCAAGTTTAGGCACGTTGAAGCACGCGCGAGATCGTTGTCTCTCCCGCCGATCGCGATAATCGAATCTCCATAAAAGTCCTCGAATCACTTCCGATCGGTTTCACAGGGAAATGTCGCTTTCATTGGCGCTGGCCGTGCGGGCGATAGAAAAAAAAAAAGAGAGTACACTCTTAAGAAACGACACTCGGGGCTTACGTCGCCCCGAGAAACGAGCCGTCGTAAAGTTTATCGTCGTCGTTGTAGCGCCGAGGGGGCAGAACGACGAGGGAAGACGCGCGCGCATCTTGCCTTAGCTCGTGAATTGTCAAAATAGCCGATCTTTATGTCGTTTTTATAGTCGCGCTCACTCACTCGCGTTCGTTACGAGCGTGAAATCCAAGTTCTCTTCCGGGAACAACAGAGACGACTCTTTCTTCTTTCCGGGGACTTTTCCCGAAAAGTCGCGCGCGCATCACCGAACACGCACGAATAAACCTCCGTTAAAACCACCGGCATTACTTGGGACCGAACTTGGGGCCCTCGTGAAACACATGGCGCGCACACGATCGCGACGGGGAAAGACTTTTACCCCACGGGGGGCCCACGTGGTTTCTCGTGAGTGTGTGCGCGCACGTCCCCGTCCCTTGGAACCCGGCGGAGCGAAGCTCTCCGATTACATTTTCCCGAGCGCAGAAGGAAAAATAGGCCGCCAGTCCTTATGGCGGAAGGACTCGCTTTGGACTTTGGACGAGAGACTCCGGTTACAAACATTCTTGGTGTGTTTTTGGATACGTAGCCATTCATCTTCGGGGTTCTCAAAAATTCCTTTTACGATAGATCAAAACTGACGCCTCAACGGCCGGAATATATTTTTGTGCTCTTCGAGACAAAAAAAATTTGAAATTTCTAACACTGACGAAGTCTAGAATTTGCAAAAAATGAATGCGTGACTAATACTTTCCTAAGGTCACTTTCCTAAAACTGCCTTATGCAAAAACTTCTATTCAACTTTTTGACAAATGTCGCGCAGCGTATCGTCTCCTTTTCTTCTGCTCTCTTTCCTTTCTCTCTTTCTCCTCGAAGATGAAGAGCTATTCATTATTCTCGCAACAGTCACCCTGAGATAGTTTATGTGACACAAGCTTCTCTGACATCTGGGCAACATATTATGACACTTGGCAACGCGGAGAGAATAATTGTCAGAATCGATATTGTTCGAGACAGGAGGATACGCAATTTCAAGTCGTTCGATGATATTACGTGCAACAAACTATTTCGAGAGTCGACACGTTTTCATCGTCGTCCGACAAAAAACCTTTATAAACACACGCGTCAGATCCCTGGACGACGCTTCCGGAGAGCAGGTGTTCGCGACTTTCACTAAACTGTTTTTAAACGCCGCGTCCGCTGTGCATAACCCGCCGTATCCTAAACTTCTCGCGCGACTCGCGTTGTGTTCCGGTTGTTTTTTTTCTTTATATTCTGTCGAGTCTGGGTTTTTTTTTTTTTTTTTTTTTTTTCATGCTCGTTGCGCATAAAGAGCGACAAAAGGTGGCACAAATGGCGGACACTGCGCTCTTTTCTCTCTTTCTCTCTCTTTCTTTCTTGTGACTGGTAATAAAACCCCGTCTCGATTACCCTGATGAATCTTCAATTAGTGGGGATGACGGAGTTTTATGTTTATAACCACGCCGGAGGATAATGCACGCGCGACAATAAAGATCCCGATAGCGTCGAGGAAAAAAAAGAGAAAATCGATAGAAAGACGAACAACAGGATACGTGAAATATACGTGTGTTATAATCTCGTAAAACTCGAAAAAAATGGAGCAAACTCGAAGCGCGATTAAAAGTGTGTCAGTTGGTGTGTTTCCCGGTCAAAAAAAAAATAAAAAAAAACAACGAAGAAATGTTGAAACCGCAAACTTTATGATATTAAACTTGAACACGGTGTAAAATTCACAATTCCGTATAAAGAGATGAAAAAAAGGCGAGGGCGTGATGTTACATCTCGGAAAAAAAAGTTTTACACGGAGCCGTCTTGAAAGAACTTGCCGAGCCTAATGAATCTTTCTTGCCGGCTATATAGCAACTAATCTTCTTCTTGCTATTCCGGCAAAACTTTTGTTTTCCGCATCTTATTTGCAGTGTTGTAAATAACGCGTAACGTGCGACTCGTACGTCTGCATTCTCGTACGTCAATTGTGTCTCTGACGAGTCCGGCGTTATACACGCATTTTTATTGACGTTTTTGTCCGTCTTTTTCTGTTTCTTTATAGTACGCGCCCTCGTATCGTGACGCACGCTCGTTCGTCGGAGAAGAGAGAGAGAGAGAGAAAAAGAGACAGACGCGGACGCTCGATTGCGCTAATCGAGAATTAATTAGGGTTTATGTGACGCTGTAAACGTTTATAACTGTTTCGGAGAGGGGACAGGTGTTTTATTTCCTGAGATATATCTCTCTCTCTTTCTTTCGTGACCAACACGTGCCACCAACCGGAGAGAGAGCTGTTTACTCGCCGGCGCGATGTATCGTTTTTCTTCCGACTGTGCAATAGCGACACTCGCTATTCAATCAATGTCACGTGATTCATTTCTATGATTGACTGCGTTAAGTTCATTAAATTCACGAGAACAACTCGTTCTTTCTTCTGCACTTTTCTGCCTTGATCTACTTGCAGTACATAATTCTTGACACGTCATTGGCATATTAGACTTGTGAGAATCGAAAAAAAATCGTACACACGCAGTTTCTCGCGTCAAGTTTGAAAAAAAAAAAAAAAAAAAAAAAAAAATTGAAGGAAACACGCGCAATTCGCTAGGTGCGCGTTGTCTTTTTTCGTCGAGCATTTAGGAAAATCAGATCGCGCGCAACAGGTTGATCGATATTGCTCTCCGTTCGCGGAATTACAAACGGATCTTATTTAGCGTTTTAACGAAACGATAATCAATCGTTGGTTCACTGACGAATTTTCTGTTAATTTCCCGGCCCGATAATCGTCTCGTCGTTGTACGTTCTCGCCGCGACATCGTGCAAATTTATATGCATCCACTTTTAAAGAACGAGAATCTCACACCGCGCGCAAGAACAAGCCACGCTGTTTAATCGTTGTTTATCGAATATCGAGCTCTATTTGTCGATCTAGCGAGTGCGCGACGATCGAAAATCGCTTATTTACGTCTCTCTCTATCGCCCGGATCTCTCTCGTAAACGGGCGTGCACGTTTTATGAGGCACTTAATTGTCTTGTTGACATTTATAAAGCAGGATATTAACTCGCGCGGACGTATCTACCTGCCTGCGCGGCAACTAGCTTACGTACTTATCCGACTAAAGCGAGTAATTACGCTCGCTCCGCGGATCGTCGAACAAAATTATTTACTCGCGTTCGAACACGCCAAAGCGACGCGGCGCACATATAGCTTTTCCTCTTCGAGGGCTCACTCACTCTCTCTCTCTCTCTCTCTGTCTTACGCCGTGAAATTCGTCTCGCGCGCGCTTCGCGCCTGGATAACGCGAGCAATCGCGAGTTCAACCGCCGCCGATCGACGCGCAATTTCCGAGAGGCACCGAATCCGTCTCGCGTGTATACACACACCCGCGCGCAACAAACTGCTATCCCGTCTCGTCTCTTTCAGATAAGAACAACGACATACAAATACGTTTTTAAGTTAATTAACGACAACACGAGGATTTACACGAGGATATCGCTCGCGTTTCGAAATTTGAGATTTTGGCCCGATAAGGCGCGTCGCGCACCTTCGCGCAGCTGTTTATTTCGTATCGTTTTTTTCCTTCTCGCTCTTTCTTTCTCTCGCGGTCTGAGAGAGAGACAAAGAGAGAGAGAGAGAACGGATACGAGCGTGTTTATTGGGGCGACGAGCACCCATTACTTCGCCAGTATTTGCATAGCGGGGAGACAAACCGGGGCGGCGAGAAGGAGAGAGGCAGGGAAGTCGGAGCGCTGCTCTGCCGACTATGTGTCTTCGGATTATAAGCTGTTGCAACCGTATTTACGGTGAGGATACGAGCGCCCGTGATAAGGGATTGCACAAGTTTAGCGCGGTAGCGAGGCTTCGCTATAATCTGCCGTATATAAACGGCCCACGTGGCTCAGCCTTCGCTGGCGCAAAGTTGTTCCACAAGCAACCTAATCATATCCTCGCGTCTTTTCTCTCTGTTTGACGTGGAAATAATAAAATAAAAAATCCGCAACGACCTTCGCGTACACTTCGCACAAACTGTCTCTCATTTGCCGTTCGACGTCAATAAATATCCACTTTCAATCTACAAAGCTTGACAAACATCAGGAGAATGCTGTTATGCGATGGCATCGGTAGTCAAACGTATTCAGAGGAGGAAAATGAGACAGCGCGAAGGAAGACGATCGAGTTAGCGCATCGCGTCGTCTCGCGCGCATTCCCGGTTAAATGGGGGAATGGTTCGTTAGGCAGAGCAGTTTTTCAGGGCTCGTACGCGGTAGTTTTTCGAGACAGCTGCGGGACGAAGAAGAAGAGGACAGGCACCTCCGACTCGACTTCTGCTGCTTTCTCTTTCTCGCGCGGCCGTTCCGCGGCTACTCGACGTACGGACGCACACGAAGAACGCCTCTCGCACGTGAAAAAGGTCCCGGGAATCGTATTCCCGAGATTCGCTTCCCTCGTTAAACGAACGAGAGACTTTGCATACCGCACAACGAGTCGGTCGCTCTCTCGTTTCTCGTCCTTTCTCGTTTCTTCTCTTGTACGACTTCTCGCGCGACTTTTCTCTCTCTTTCTCTCGCACGTGTTATTCCTCTCGTTCTTTTCCGTCTTCCGGGAGACGCGCGTACCGCTCCCCGTTCGTGGAGCGAAACGTTCCTAACGAGCGGAGACGAAGATTCCTTCATGAAGAGGGAATTTGAGGTAATTAATTTTTAAAGAAGCTAAGAAACGCATCGGCGAGAAGTTTCGCGGATAACGATCTTTCAAAGATTCGATAAAAATAATTAAATAAAACAATAAATATTAATTAAAAGTGAAGTTAACGTACGACATTTGAATCGTTCAAAACTTTTTAATTGTCCTCATCAGTGAGTGACGCGTATTTTAAGAATCTTTTACGCGTACGTACGTTCTTATGCTTATTATACCGAGAACGCGTTTGCATCCGAGCAAAAACGTGCATTACGTGTACGCCCGCGCACGACACATTAGGCTTATTTTCCACACGCGGTTTTACACTCGCGCAGCAATTAGAATAATAACAGGTCTCTGCGCCTTGTTTCCACGGCCGCGCGACCGACGACCACCAATGCCCACTTACGCTCCGCGGAGCGACTCGGCTCGTTTTGTGAAATTGATTTAACATATTCATCGGTCTATATGCAAATCGCGTCGCGCGATGTTTGTACTCGGTTTCTCTCTTCTGTTTCTTTTATTTAATTCCGTGTCATGTAATTTTTTTTTTTTTTTTTTTTTATCGATTGTACACCAAACAACACCGAAGTCAAAACCTCGTCCGACGGAATTAACAATATATTTATGTACACGACGTTTATCTCCATTCTTTCGACCGTGCTTGAATAATCTTTTTGTTTGTCGCGGGCGCGAAGAAAAAACTTACGTCTCGCCGTATCTATTAAAAATTCTCGTCTTTTCATCTTGCTCGGACCTTGCGTCGATTGTGGAGTGTGTGCGAAGAGAAGCTCCCGGAGAGAGCTTGTTTACAGCGAACCCAGCTCGCGATCAGCCTCGTTACGTGGGCGTCGGAGTATCCTGCGAGTTGTCAGGACTTATCGAACTTACGAGCCTATGAAACTCGCGGAATTCTCGCCGCGCACCACACGACTCGAAAATGGGAAATGATTGTTCCTTAATGGAGGGAGATGGCCGATAGCGGATGACGAGCGAACGTTCCGAAAGAGCCTCTTCGCGTGTTTCGGGCAGGATCGATGCGCGACGTCGCACGAGGCCGCCAGCAGGTTAATCCACTGATAAATACTCGTTTGCCCACGATCGTTTATATTAAATCGCGGCAAAAGGGACACGATTTCTCGACGCCGAGCACATATACACCTATACAAGTACAATAAAGTACCTGTAATACTTTCGAGAGTAATTAATTATTACGTGCTTTGTGCGCGGAATCATCGATCGAACAATCAAACTCGAACATTTATATGTCATTATCGGCGATTTATAATTTTAGCGCGTGTGTGACGAGACCGGGCAGCTTTGGTCAAACACCGTCGTCCGGCATGGCCGCGCGCAACCGGACGCGTCGAAATCATTATGTCGGCAGAGCGTGCCATTAAATCGTCATTACTCCGTCGGCGCGGCTCGGCGTTTACACGGCGAGTCGTGCGCGTGCATCTTTTCGGTAACGATCGCACCCGAGAGTCCGCCGTCCCGTGAGGTGAGAGAGGGGAAACCAGCTTTGTGAAATGCCCCGGCGGTGAACGCCGAAAAAAAAAAAAAAAAAAAAAAAACAAGAGGGGAAGAGAAGAATAGCAGAAAAGACTGACGCGGGTCGTAATGACCATCGCGCGAATGCGAGCGCCAACGCGGTGTCATTTAGTCGGAATAACGTGGATCGATACAACGCGCCGACGTATCATCGTATTCGAACAAAACGCAGGACATCGACGATTTTATACGGCCGTTGATTTTGTTCCGCGGCTGTTTACCATTTTTATTTCGCTCGAATTTCTAGGACACACACTCTCTCTCTCTCTCTCTTTATATAATTTCCGTCATTTGCTTCTCCCAAATAAACCGTGTCAAATCGAAAAATCAATGTGTTTTTTTCGAAAAAGAATTGAAGAAGAATCTGAGAAAACATTCTTCGCAAGAAATGTTTTCTTTTTTTACATAATAGGTATTGTGCAATCACACACATAAACACACACGTTTGAACAAAGAAAAAACTTATTCATTATCTCGTTATAAAAGCCGCTCAAGATAACCCGCTTCGTTTTATCGATGTTGAGAAGTAACGCATTTGCATCATCGACCTTTGAGTAGCTTGGAATATTCCGTCGCAATGACCCGACTCTCTCGTGCGGTGCTCGCAGAATATTCTGCTTGCTGATGCAAACGGGTTAACAAAAACTACCGGAGAGGAGAGAGAAAACTGCCGTGTCATAGCATCGCGTCTATTCCGTCACAACACCCGCGGGTACGTTGCGCCGTGAAAAAAGAGCCAACAAATCCTCCAAGATATGCATACGCAAACACGTTGTCCACCCTTTGTAGTCATCGTGGTGCAGCACCAACGGGTGAAAAAAAAAAAAAAGAGAAAAAAAAAGACACGCGAGGCAAACCACAAACGATACTTCCAAGCGTCATGCACGCGCTCGCACACTCGCGCGCACCGCAAGAAACACGCATGCATTACGTAATTCCACCGTCACGCTCTGACGCTATCCTAAATTGACGGACGTGTACACACGTCGATACCGTGTGTACTGATCCGGCCTCTTTCACGGATCGGACAGTTTGAAAAATCTCACGTTACCTACCCGTACATCTCTTCGCCATTACTCTCTTCCTCTCTCTTTCTCTCTGCGTGAATTCCAGTCGTTTCGACACAAGTCGGTTCTTCGCAAACACGCGGGTCTTGTTGCAAAAATCAATATCTCCGAATAATGTAATTTTATTAAATGAGTCAATCTCCGCGCTACCGACTGAATTGTGGGTGCGCGATGCGGAAGCGAATAATGTTGGGCGTTTACCTCGGTAACCAACGGGCGTTTCCTCGAAATTATAGAGCGCCGCTGAGAGCAAAGGCTCTCAACGGAGAAAACACGGTTCATTGTATCATTAGGTACTGATTTGCCGTATGGGAGCTTCTCGTAATTCCCCTCGTTTGCGGCCGGGACTGTTTTTAGCCTGAGTCATAAACATCGAGCGGTCTTCAACGCGGAATTAGGGAAAAGAGGAACAGGCGAGAAGCTGAAGACGATAGAGCTAATTAAGTTCTAAAGGAAAAAAAAAATAAAACTAAAATGTGCAAGTAGATGTAATTGTAAACTATTCACAAGTGAGAACATTTGCTGTCAAAATATCAAAAACTGAGTAAGTTTACATTGGAATTAAATTCGAAATTTTAAACGCGCTTGGACAAATTAATTTTGAAAAAAAAGATACACTTTTCTTTACGAAAACTCAATCAAAAGAAACGCGGAAGATATTAAGAACAAATCGGTTTCGTGAGCGCATCGAGAGAACGTCGTACGGGCAAAATGCGGCGCGCGATAGATCTGGGGCATTTTGTGCATGACGCATATTGACAATTTCAGTAATAATGTATGTTATCTTCTTTGTCATCGTTCCGTCCTATTCTCGCTTTCGTAACATGCGAAGTTAGTTACAGCGCGAAGTAATTATCTCCCGGCAATCTGCACGTTTATGACATAAATTTTCATTACTCGGGCGAGAGTGATTTATTGCAACGTTGAAGCGCGCGAACCGCCCACACGCGGCTGTTCCTTTTCGTTGCTGATGCACGTCGATCGGGACTGCCGTTCGCGTATCGTCACGCTTGCGTTTTTTCGCAGCGGAACGCATTTTCGTCGGCGGAGAGAGTGCGGTGAGAAAAAAAAAATTTTTAATCCCCTTTCTCCCCCGGTAATGAGAGGGAGCGTTAAAACGCTCGCGGATCACTTAGTCGCCGAGGAGGGGTTTCTCGAAACGCGATTCGACCAAATGAAGAACACGCGGAGTCGTGTATTCTTGCGTTATCATCACGTTACGTATCGTTCGATATTAAAGGAACATTAAGCGAACGCGGATTACCGACGGCATACTTTTAATATAATAACATGGAATAAAACGCCACGTGTTGTGGCATTCCGCGGAGCGTTTTTACGCTTCCTCTAAACTGGGACAACCTGTTCTTTACCACGGAAGCAAGAGTATTTAAAATGTCATTAGCTCTCTGTATATACATGTTCCACGATATTAATTCTCGAAGTTTATTTCGGAATCACAGCGTAACGCTTTATTGCGCGCGGCTTTTTAGAAGCCGCGCGCGGAGCAGATGTTTTTCACTCGTGCCATGCGTCTCTAGGAGAGACGGGTGTATTTAATCAGGACTACATCCAGAAGGAGCACCGAACGTGCTTTCCCCGAAAGATTCGTGCGACGACTCCAGGTGTCGGGAGGGGCCCGGAGTCTGCGACGAGAGGGAACGCGCGTGGCGTAACCTCAGGAGTCGCTCCAGCCTTCAGACGGCGTTCAATAACCGGAAGCACATCACTCGACGCATCCGCCTAACAGTCTCTAACGCGTCGTCCCCCAATTCCGCGTCGACTCGCCTCGTTGGCAGTCGCTCTCTTTCTCTCTCCTCTCGTCTGTCGCACAGCTGATCTCGCGCGATCCTCCTCTCGCCGCTTTCCTCTCGCTCGCTCTCGCGTCACCGGGTTATACGCATATTTATATTGTTAAGCAGTCGTGCGCGCACTAATACAAAAGAGAGAGAGAGAGAGAAAGAGAGAAAAATCCGCACTTACAGCCGCGCGCGCGATCGAAACATATCCCGGAATTATTAAGCTTCCGTCCTTCGTCGCCACGCGCGGCTGATTCGCATCAGAGATACATCGTCTGCGCGCGCTTTGCGCGTTTACAAACCTTTTATCGCAATTAGACGCCACGTTATAAAAAAAAAAAAAAAAAAAAAAAAAAAAATCTCCATCGCCGCCGCACAATCGCACACGCAACGCGAATTAACCGCGTATCGCAATAATTGCGGGTACAACGGAAATTACATTTCACTTACTACTACGTCGTAATATTCTTTCTGCTCTCGCGTCCGTCTCGCTCGGCTGCCACTCTCTGTGGCCTGTCATATAAGAATTATTAATGGTTTATATATTCATTCAACAAGTGCATAACACAAGCAAGCTTTGTATCGGAAATTAGTTACGAATCTTCTTCTGTATTTTTTTCTCGTGTTTTTCTCTAAGAACCACTGCCGCGTGGCTGTGTGTACGCACAGTTCCTGCTAATTTGTCTTATGTGTGTACATCGCAATTCTCCGGAATATTTGCTTATCGAAAATACCGTCTTCATTCGCGAGCGAAATGCCGCTTCCGCGCCGTGGTGTAACGTCGTCGGCTCGCTATATGAGGCTCTCGAGGCTGGAAACGAAATCTCGATGGCTGATCGTCGTCGTCGTTGTCGTTCCCTCTTTTTCCTGCCCGGTTCGCGCTCGTAAACGCTGCTTCGAGCTCCGCTAGAAGGCAATGGCTCTTATTCCCTCGGATATTGTTATGTCCCATACACGAGACATCGAGATACCGAATACGCCAATACCGGGGGACGATCGACGTCGAGGATTCTCGAATAATAACCGCGTCGCGTGAGGAGCAACGAAGCTTTCTCGTTCTTTCAGAATTATTACTGTTATCTCGTCTCAATTGTATACGCTATTTATGTATGAAGTTGCCACGATGCCATATGTTACCAGTATAAAGAGGTAACGCACACATAAAGAGAGAGAAATAAAATTATTTAAAAAAACGAAAACAAACAAATCAATTACGTAAACATTGAATATTATTTTCTTCATCTCTAAAGTCATGTTACAAATAGCGAGAGAGTGATTAATTTTTTTCTTCCGCTAATCGCGATTCAGAAAGTTGCCATCTTCCAATCGCGACACGTGGAGCCCGTCCCGACGGGCGGCAGTCTCTTCGCACCACGTGGGCTTGTGTAATTGTAAACACGATAGAAAGAGAGCAGTTTCCTGTTGGGGTGAGGGGTGTACACCGCACTGGATACACATTTAATTAGAGTCGGGCCGTAAACATAATCGTAATATGATAATTACATAGCGTCGCGCGCGTGTAAGTTCCGCCCGTTCCCTCTTTCCGTCGTAAAGTGTAAGAAGGATATTAGAAACGACGTCTGGACGCGCGGCAGGAGCGATTCGCCGCACATCGCCGAGGCGGTCTGGAAAAGAGAAGCGGGCAAGAAGTGTGTAAAAGGGAACTTTCTATTAAACTCGGAGAGATCATAAGGAATGCCGATTTCTCGTAGTAATTAAGATATAACCGAGTCGTCGTTTGTCGCGTCACGTCGCTCCGGGATCTTGTGTTTTACGATTATTGTTTACACGCCATTCGTAACTCTCGGACAGGAATGTTCGGGCAACACATGGAGCTCGATCGCCCACAACGGAAAACTCGTTTTCTCTCGTGGAAAATACAATGACTAACGACCCCGGGGCGAGTAGTCATCAAGGAAAACTCACTCGCTCTCGTATTTTTATGCTGATGAGGCTGTTCCTGGCGGATTCTCTCTCGCGGCGATATTTACCCCGCGGAGAACGTCGAGTATCTCCTTACGGCGAGAAATTGTTCGATTTGAGTGCGCGTGAGTTTTTCTCATCGGTTGTTTGCATTTCTTCGTCGTTCACAAAGGAACGTGGAATCTGATCGGAGGAATGCGAATCGCAAATACAAATCTGATCTCCTCGTCCATTTAATCGGATTCTCTCTGTCCGTGGCACAGGTGCGTTGTGTCCTGTACGCGGATTCTTTTATATTCGCACACGAAAGCACTTTTGCGAGCCCTCGCATCGCCCGTACTGACGTGTATACGTGTAAATAAATAATACACAGACACGGGCTAGCGGGTCAACGCGTTGTAATAATGGCGTGTGCGAGTGTGTTGCGTGTTTCGAATGACAGACGTAAGGACAGGAGGTGAGCGAGCAAAACCCCCGCGCTTCCCCTTCCGACACTCCCCTTTTAAAAACCATTTCCTTCCTAACGACCGTGGTTGCTTTCTGCCCGTGGCGATCGTGCCGCTCGCCTCGGATCTGACGGAATCGTTACGGAAGTTTGCGGATTACGGTGGCCGCAGATACTTCTTCTCTTTTCTCGTTTGTGAGAGATTCGAATCGCGGATTTTCACGAAGTCGAGAGAGACTTTTATTCGACTTTAACCGAATATCACGTTGCGGTTGAGCTAACGCT
This sequence comes from Pseudomyrmex cubaensis, assembly GCA_014825685.1. Lineage (NCBI taxonomy): Eukaryota > Metazoa > Arthropoda > Insecta > Hymenoptera > Formicidae > Pseudomyrmex > Pseudomyrmex cubaensis. The sequence continues at coordinate 1,995 of QVOA01017124.1, read as the reverse complement.
CTGCGAATCACTTCGAAACCAGGACAAAAAAAAAATCGAATTGTTTGTCTCATTTTACTCAAACGAAATGTGATTTTTAATGCAATTTGTGTACAAGGTGGAAAAAATACGCGCGATATGAAACAAACAGCATCTATCGCGGCAATTAATTATTGTGACAGCCCGTTTTGTCTCTTCAGTTTCCGAACGTTAATATCTCTTAAAAGCCAATTCGCTTCGAAACGAGGGTACAATAATATCGTTCGTACGTCGATCTATTCACTGACGGCCGACGTGTGTTGTGTGGTCAACGTCGAACGCCGGACAGTTCTGGACCAACTCTCTCTCTCTCTTTCTCTCTTCTCTTCCTGCGCACCTATCTTGCAATAGAAACAGCATCTCTCGAACTCGAGCATTTGATTGCGCGCGTTATTATTAGCGAGCTTCTCCGACGCGGCCGCGCCGCGTCTCATTATACGATGCACCGCCATAGTAAACAGCTGCGCGGACGAATATAATGATCGATTGCCGATGCGTATCTCGGGGCGTGCGCGTGTCTTGCCTCCTTGCATTGTTTATGTTCTATAGCCGAGCTTTTACACGTATTAATTAATTACATCACAATTAATTACCGATGACAGTTATGAGACGTTGATCTCTCTCTTCTCGTTTGTTTTTTTTTTCTTTTTTTCTTTTTTTCAAGTTTTATTCTACGCTCGTGTAATATAATCCCACTGCTCTTAAACTTTACATTTTACGTCAATTATACAGTGAAAAATTTTATATAAAGTAGATTGTTCATGTGAGAAAAGGATATATACTTTTTTAAAAATATTGTGGCAAAACAATTTTTCTCCCCAAGATACGCATTTACCTCCGACTCGCGCGCTGTTTACGTCTGTCAGTCAAGAAATATCGCCCGAGTTCACCGAAACGGAGACTCTTGCGGGTTTCTTCCATTTTTCATCAGACGTGGGACGCACGTACGTGAATTCGGGATCCCGTGCGGATCGTCCCCGCCTATCCTTGACGGACCACCCGACTCGGTCGGAGGAGCCAGGCTTTCATAAGAATTTGCATCGCGCTTCGCTCGGAAGGTTCGCGCGGTGACGACCTCGTTAAATATGAATGCATTTTACGGATATGGATCCATATTCCCCGAGAAAGGGAAACGTGCTTCTGCTCTCTCTCTTTCTTCACCCCCGGCGACGCTGCGCGATCAAGCGCGCGCTTTGCGACGTCGGGCGTGGCAACCGTCCGAGAGTAGCATTCGCATAGAGCGCGCGTTAAATAGACGAACACAGAGAGACCGACTGACAGACGGTATACGCGTGTCACGGAGTTTCCAATTCGCTTTATCGCGCCTTCGGATCGAATCCGCCCTCGACAGAGGGACGACGAGAGAGGGCCTCTCCGCATCGTACAAATGTATCGTCGTATCAGGATTACGTCATTCGTTGAACTGACAAGCTGCTCTTTGAGTTTAGGATTTTGGGAAAGGATTAGAACAATTAAATTTTCCGATTATTGCACACGTTCGATGATCGACCACTTGTGAGGCAATTGGGCAAGTTGCGTGCCACATTCGTGATCCTGACTAACGTTACTGTCGACTCGAAACGTCTCCACGGGTGAAACGTTTCGGCGGGTTTCAGGTCGAGTGCCGTCGCTGTCAATACGTCCCTTCCTCGTTCATGTGCGTGCCGTATGCGTGCCGTAGTGTGTGTCACGCGATGCCTGTGCGAACGCGTTAACATATGTGGGCAGAGTGGCCGCTATCAAGGCTTCGTCCGTCCGGTTCATCTCTCTCGCCCTTCCACGAACAGTGGTTCTCACGAATCGGTGACATTCTCTGGTCTAGTATTGTTTCTATAGCGCGTGTGAAACGCGCGTCTCTTCCGATTTTCGAGTTTACTTCGCGCGCGAACTTCCGTCTATTCCAGATTCTGATCAAACTGCTCGCGAAAAACAAAAATCGCATCACCGATTAACTTCAACGTGAGTCTGTTGCAACTG
>QVOA01017116.1:40828-74915 GCA_014825685.1 Pseudomyrmex cubaensis | reverse complement strand
TTTTTTTTTTTTTTTAACTTCTTACGTGTACAGGTACAGATATATTAACATCCACTTGTGAAATCGCCTAATCGCTAGGCTATGGTCCGCAATGTATTCGTCGGTGCGCAGGTACGCGCGAACGTGCAGTACATGTGGCACCTAACCACCGGTGATTTTTTTTTTTTTTTCGCCCCCCCGGCACCGGTTTCTCTCTCTGGGATTCCGCGTGTACCCGGCGCACTAAATCAGCGCGCGCCCTAAACCTAACAAAAAAATCTATCGGATAATTCGCGCACGCGACACACCCCTTGCATCTCTTCGATCGCATCTTTCCGCCGACTGTCGATTTTTATCCGTCCGAAAGCGGTCACGCAAACACGCGTCGCGACTTTGGTCGCGTGTGCCGCGAAATAATTAAGCGTAATTACGAAAAGTACGTAATCACGATTAAAAGACTCGCTGTTTTATCGTTTATTACTGGTTGTTTTCTTTTTTATGTCATTTTACACGGATAATTAAATGCGTTTCCGATTATTATTATTATATGAGAATCGCAAATATATTAGATATTTGTCTCGCTCGGTATTTTATAATAATGAAATTGTTACTGAAATTGGATTGTTGTTGAGATTTTCAATCTACTTCAAAGAGCGCACTCGGTATGTTTAACGTACAATTTCTCGTAGTAACCTAACCGTAAAATAATTTTTATACGGTTGAGTGCGCAGTACGAGTACAAGAGAAAATAACTTTGAGATACCATCAAGAATATTGCGATCGTTATTTGTATTTTTTTTACGACTCGAAATATCTCTTGCGATATTCATTGAACAAATTGTTCGGGAGGTAAAAAACAACAATGTTATATTTACTAACAATATTAAAAACAAAATTAGAATAGCTTTCAATTCATCTAATAAATGATTCAAACTTCGAGCGTGAAATTACAAGAAAATGACCGACTGACAAAACACATCTTACAATTGTTATTGCGGTAAAATATATCGTTCGGAGCAAAGACGCCAAGATGCAAGGGCCATTGTACGCGGCAATTGTAGTTCTTGTTGTCGTATCTTGATGTGCGACACTTTGCTGGGATATCCTCCGATGGCGGAGAAGTCGATAAAAAGGATACGGTCGAGAACAACGGTGCAATTTCGCCGGAACGTGATCGTCCGCATTGCAGCCGTCCTCGTTAAAGCAGCGCGGGTTTCTAGATGGACGGAAAAATTATCGTTTACAATTACCTTGTCAAACTTTTCGTCTCTTTCCCTTAAACGCGTCTTCTTTTAATATTATATACATCTCTCTCGTTTTCAAGAAAATATATTTTCTCTCTCCCTCTCTCCCTCCTTCTCTCTCTGCAATATTATTTCCATTGAATCAGTTTATTAATCACCTTCTACGTCCGACTGATTCTCACTTAGAAACGTAAACACGTAGTTTTGCAATCAACTAACATATTGCAGTCGCGCTCTTAATTTCTTAGAAATATTACACCGGAAAGTAAATGAAAGTCGAAAAGTGACGATGTCATTTACAAGCTGAGAAAGAACGAGCAGTTGAAAAGTAACGACAAGATTTGCTTTCGATTATTATATCCTTCCCACCGGAGGATGAACGGGACCCTCGCATAGAGCCCGGTGTGTTTCTTGTTTATAATTTACACTTTGGGAGTTCGCTCGCTCTTTCTCTTTTAAAACTTTTATCAAGCTCGCTTCCGATAAAGTTTCCGTTCGAATTTGCAGAACACCGATAGACGTCGCGTAGCGTATTCTGATATCCCTTTACACAGATTGCCCTTCCAACGTTTTCATTAATTCAGACGGTTCAATTATCGAGAATCTGCGCATGTTAGAGCCTGGCTCTAAAAGTTACACGTGTATTTCTTCGAGATTTAATCGAAAAGTACGTATCGTATATTTGTTTTTTTTTTTATTAAATATGTGTAACACACATGTGTTCGATACGACGAGCATCGGCGACGAGATGCGGTCGTCGAACGATTTTGCTGTTTCATTTTAACGACGACGACGTTATATATTCGCAAACACAAACACGTTTTTCTCGACGACACATCGCGATCGAGAAATAAAAAAATTGATATCCCAGCAAGTGTTTCAAGATCGATCACTTAACGATCAATCAGTCGTGCGCATTTTTGGACTCGTTAATTAATCGGCTTAAGGTAATTAAATACAACGCTCTACTTATGGTATAGACTTACATAAAAAAAAAAGCCCCGCGCAGATTCGGCGCGCGAAAATTCCTCGCAATTCCGCAGAGAGATTTTCGATTTTTCTGTTCCCCCGACTTCTTATACAAGAATATTTTTTAATAAAAATTGCTTCATTCTCTCATCCGGATTATATATTTAAAAAGAGAAACACATTTCGATACACACCGTCTATACGCTTAGCGCGTATACGTAATGCAAACTGTAGTTTTTAACACATATATTTGCTCAAGTTGCTTAAAATTACTTTGTAAAATTCTCAATTTTCTTCTTCAGCGTGTGTTCAATCGTCGCGCTCCTCATTTTGTCGCGTAAATTAATTTCCGAAAAAAAAAAAAAAAAACGTTCGCGCAACGCTTTTGCTCGGACGCTTCCTTATAAGTAACGCAAACCACGTTTCGGGTGAATGAAAAGGCTATCAAAGTCGCATATTTCGCGATAGTAAAACACGCAACCACGTTCTCCACTTTAAAGCGCCCGTGTGACATCACGCACATAATAACGTCGAGAATCGAAGCGATACAACCGCTTTACTGAATTTTCGTCGTGCGCTCTCTTTTATCAGCGCACTTTTGCGCGCCCCTCGAAATTATTTTCTTTACCCCTCTACACACACACACACACATCGTCTCTTTCCTCTCTTTTGTTCCCGTTTTAAGTCGCGTTGTCTCGCGAATACGCGCGCGCTCGCTCACTCGCTCGCTCGTTATCGCTTTCACAATATTGTAATTAGCTTCAACAGTACCGGAGATTATGCCAATGTATGTATTGCGTTAGAGACACGTGCGAGATATCGTTTTCGACCGCGAATATCCCGTTAGCACGCACTTCGCGCTTAATAAAACGGATTAGCATAAGTCCCGAGTGTCTTTTGACACGTTGCCTGAAGTAACGTCGAAATGTGAAAAAAAAAAAAAAAAAAAATAGCTCGCCGCGACCATCATATTTCCGGTGACACGTTTCCGAAAACACCGCCGATATACCGGCAATATTGCGCGTATATTCCGCCGCCGGGAAATCTCCACGCGAATCCGCCCCGCGCTTTGAAATCCCAGCTCCCCCGACAAAGCCTCTCTTTTCGACACGCTCCCGCGCTTATTCCCTCCGTTCGAAATTATCGTTTCACAAATCGACTTTCCGGTCACGAAAATTTCGTTATATCGAGTTACAATGCGCGAACGCGAAGCACAGAGCGACGATCTGAAAGTCGAAATTGATTTATATTCCCGTGACGCTCTCGCACGCGAGAGTTTCGCGCGCGCGCGAATTTTTCGATCAAAGCTTCTAAATCGCGCGTCGCTCGCGCGCGGACACTGTATATTTCGCGAATTTTGTTTCGGTTATTTCTGACGCGCGCAACATTTTGCTTTAAAAAAAAAAAAAAAAAAAAAAATGAAGAAACTTTGTACCTGTATAAATCTCGCGAAAACGTCTACGTCTCGCCTTGTGCAATTCCAAATTGAGGAACTTTGAAATGTAAACAGCGAGGAAGCGGGCCTTTCTCGATTCACTCGTGTGAAACCAACTTCCTTCTGTGTGTGAGCGCGCGCTTCCGTTTTCGCCGAAGACGCGAGACGCCACCCCCGTGATTTATATCGCAACACGCTCGTCACAGAGAGAGAAAGAGGCGGCACGGCAAATGCACGAATTATCGCAATGTATACCTTTACTCTCACTCTCTCTCTCTCTCTTTCTTCGTACGCGAACCGAATATAAATGCCGACTGACGCAAGTACATACAAACGCGAATATATAAACGCTATCAAGATGGAACGCGACGCAGCGCTCGAGGAGGAAAGTGCATGTCACCGCGCGCGAGTTCTCACGCGCGTTCGTTTTGTAAAAATAGATATCGCGTGCCGCGCCTCGCCTTCTCTCCCCTTTTGTTGCGCGGGGCTTCGGATTAAGAAAAAGGTACATATGTATGTATTTACGTGCTACTTGATCCACTCTCGTAGGTTTTAATAAACGCAGTAATTAACGTCCCGGTGGCAAACGGCAATCGATATTAGTCGGGCAATGCGCCGCGGCAATTCTCCTCTTTCCTGCTGTTTCGAGAATAAGCGGGAGAGTGTGAGAGAAATAGAGAGAGAGAGAGACAGAGAAATAGAGAAGGGTGTGTATATACGTCCTAAATTGACAGTGTCGTAGTTTTGCTAACGAGTTTGTGTGTGTCAATCGTAAATTCACGCTATACGTAAGCACGAAAATGCATTGCGCGGAAATTGAAACCGGTGCTATTTGACGAACGGAGTTTCCGCGCGGCGTTTCAATGCGAAATGTGTTATGTACTTAGCAGTAATTATCGCATTTTCATCGTCGCGCTTCATATTCAATTCGCTGTGGCTGACTACACCGTTGCATCGAGAAATCGAACTCTCCGTTTCGCGGAGTTTATCGGAGTTCTCTTTAATTTTCCACTAGCGCGCTGAAACACGCGCTCGCGCACGTCAGAGAAAGGAGATCTAGTTATCGAGAAAAACTGGAGCACTTCGTCTCTCTCAAATCGGAAAGGATAAAATCGAAGAGCTACCGACTATATAGCTACTACATAGAGATGCGATATTATATATATATACACAAATGCTGCCGTCCGTAAATTTCGCGAGCCGCGAATACATTTAAGTCTTAAAGGACGTCTCGAAATTCACTTGTGCATCCGCGCGATATAGAATCCCAATCCGAAGGATATCCATCCGAAAGAACGCGTTCCGGAATCCATCGATCGTGTCGCTCCCGATGATCATAAATCGCTGCGCAGTTTTAAATTCGAACACAATTTATAGTCGCGCTCGAATATAAGCTTCTCGACATCTTATCCTGCCGTATTGGTTGATAAGAAATTATTTATATATTATATATCGATCTCTCACACATAATACACACACACACACACACACTCATGTTTTTATATATCAGTCACTTATTTTCTCGTGTCTCGACGAAAGGATATTTACTCCGTTTTGTCACGTGATCGGCGCACGATCGTATCAATTTCGCGCGCGATGTGCAACTTGGACCGGACGCGACATTTTTCGCGTTTGCAGTTTTTTTTTTTTAAGAACGAGAACGTGACAAGAAAAATGCGAAGAATTAAAAAAAAGAAACAGATGAAAAAACATTGTATCTGCATTAAAAGGTATCTTCGATATAATCTCGATCTAATTGTAACAAAAGGAGGAAAAAAACGCTCGTATCTAGGACAGAGCGTAACAATCTCGAATAATATAACGTGACTTTAACGCGAATATTTCAATTTCATAACACAATGTGTGTTTAAATTTCACATTTTTTTTTATCAAACAGGCCGACAAAAACATTTTCTATGTTTTAAAACCCATTTTATTCAACAGTTTCCTTGAAATATGTTTTACGCAATATTTTTCCCAATCGCGCGACAACACTCGTCATAAATATTTCTCCAAAAAGAGCATCGCGCTTTATATGCGCTCTCCCTCCCTCTCTCTCTGTTTTTTTCCCGATAAAAAAAATGTGTGTCGCTGAAAGTAAGCGACGTGTAAAACACGATGGTTGCACAACGCGCGAGCGAATTACGCCTCGCCGTAGGAATTCTCCAGGAAATTCTCTGAACAAACGCAATGTGATATTACAATTACGAGGTAAGAGGGATCCGTTAAGTATAATAAGCGCTGGTCTTCGTGGCTAGTTACGAAGAAGAAACTGAAACTGAAACGCGGTGTGAAACTGTTTCGCGCGCGCTCGATGATGCGGAGCGAGTAGTCATCGATCGCCACTCGAATTCGGCGTGTTCGCGAACACAACCCTCCTGCGAGGAGGAGAAGAGAGAGAGAAAAGGGCCGGTGGTGGAAAACGAATATAAGGCCATCGATTCTTTCGTGCCGCGTCGTCGGTAGCTTCGGCGAAGAGAATCCGAGCGCGATATTGCGAGGCAAGGGATATTAATATATATATATATATATTATATATATTATACGGTAGTATTATATATATATATATATATATTATACGGTATTATGATCTGCGCGCGAGTCAAGCGAGATAACGCCGCACGTATTAAATTATTAACTCCGGCTTAAAGCCGCCATCGTGTAGTATTACTCGTGCCGTTAAATTGCCGGGAACGGTACGCGCGTGTGTACCATCGCAGTATATCCGAACGGAGATCCTTCGCGCGATCCTTTTAACAAAAGATATATTTCTCAGCTGCGTCATCGGGGGCAAACCGCTATCTCATCTTTTGACTCCGATTTCTTTCGACGTCACCGTCTATAGACATTCGGAGCGGAGCTTCGTAATTGCTGTTTTTCCCGGCAATACGGCACCTTCGTATAGATCAATGGAAGACACATTCTGTCTAATTAAATTCGTACTTGCAAAATTTAATGAAACAGCACACGATGAATCGTTGGGCGCGGTGAAATTTCTTTCTTTGCTTTCGTCGGACGCGCGCGAGAGTTGACTTTGACCACTTGCCAATCATTTCCCAAAGAAACGGCGACTCGCGCGGCAGTTCCTCGCGCGCGGAAAAGCAACTAGCCACGAACGTTCTCGCGCGTCGGAGATTTAAACGAACGATCGTCCGCCGGTCAGTGAGGGAAAACAAATAGACGATCGACAAATTGGCCCCGAAATTTCCCGAAGTGTCGCTGCGACAACGACGTGAACAATGAGATTTTTTCTCTCGTCAAACGAAAGTCGGCGCGACCGTATACTTGCGTACGCGCACAATCATTATCGTATGTGAATAAAATCGTTAGTGTGCTTTGTTTACAAGAATTGCTCGGGTCTTAGATGCGCAATGGCAATGAATTGTCGTCGAGAATCGTCGACACGTATCGATCCTACGCAATCTCGATCGTGTACTGGTTTTTAAAACGCGACATTGGACGAAACAATTTTCGCAAGAAAAAGCAACGCGCATCTTCATCGTTTCTCAAGTCTTGAATGCGCTAATTACTTACAACAGACGCGACTCGTGATATCCTAACGTTCGGCTGAAAAAAAAAAATTGCACTGTGAAGAGGCACGGCCTCGGCGAGCGGAAGCAAAAGTTTCGAAACGTCGAATTTCTCGCAACTGCTTCCTATCTCTCTCGACGAACATTCTCCGCAAACGAATAATATAATAACTGAGAATAATAGTTTTCGCATTGGTCGGTGATAAATCCGAGAACACACACGCAGAACGCAGCCACTTCCGAACTCATCGCGCAATTCCGTTCACGTTTTTCAACCGCGGCGGATAAACAGAAGAGGTATTTTCCACGCGGAAATCCAATTTTCCCCGTTTAATCAAATCCTCGTTCGAGACAAGACCGAGAAGGAGAGACGAAACAGAGAAAATTACGAAAATACGCTGAAATTTGAAATTCCGTAGCTCTCGCGATTTCAACAAAGTTGAAATTTTCGCCAATTTATTTTCGCCGCGGAAAAAAAATTTACTTTGAAAATTTCAACTTTGCGCGATAATTTTCAGCGCGTATCTACTTACAGTTACCGGTGAAACAAGCTTCATCGTTACAGGTGCGAGCAAGCATTCCATTTCGCGGGGACGCGCTATAAAAAAAAAATGTAAGTGCCCTGATAAAAAAATGAAAGAATATGCGAGAGGGACATTATTGCGTTTTCGTGTCCGCGGCGTAAAAACGAAACTTCACAGGAGAATGGTTAGTAGTAGGGGGTGAGTTAAACGCAATGGAAGTTCACGGAAGGGTACATAACATCCGCGCGCGTAACAGTTTTATTCGATTTCACTCGAGATCCATTGTTCCGTATCGTTTACGATAACAATTCGAGTTAAGTCTTTTGTAGATGGGGAAAAAAAACCCCCCCGTTACTTGCGCCTCGACGCGCGCCGACTTACCGCTCGCGAGTGAGCAATTTTACGATAAAATTTACTCCGCGTCAAATTTAATCAAAAATCACAAACACACGTACATTCTCGTTTCATTCGCGAACGGTCTCTTTTTTTTCGCTTTATTTTTGACGGGGGGATAAGCTCTCTTCTGAACTTTACGATGATTAGCGCGCGTATATGTACAATATAGTGCGGGATTTAAGGGTGAGGATATAAAACAGGGAAAACAAACACGGAGCGTGATACTAGAAGATGGAGTAGATTTCGAATATAACGTATTGTTAACAAACTCAAGACGCAAAAAGACAACGGCGATGACACAACGGCGAAATGTGTCGCCGCGTGTAATTGTATAAAATCGAGCGATAAAATGGAGTCATGCGAGTTGCGAGAATTTCAACGCGCATGTCGCGGATACGTAACACCTGCAGCGCCCTGACGAGTGTATAGGCGCACCTTGGCGCATATCTCTTTCATTCTCTGTGTAATTTAGCTAATTGAAGTGGGCAACACACGACAGCGAGCAACACACGTCGGAGAAATTTGCAAAATGCGCACATGGGATAATTAATAATCGCGTTAATTCGCGGAATATCTCGCGCGCGTTTTTTTCCTTCCTTCTCTTAGCGCGTCTGTAAATATCCAAAAGTTAAAGAAACACGAGTCGCGTCGATCATACTCTGTAGCACACACGTGTCAGTTAACGTCAAAGTTCTTGTCCTCAAGAAACAACACACGTCGCGCGCGAATCGCGAGTGTGTTCGCGCCAAGGCACGTGTCTAACGCGCGTCCAAAGTGTCGTTTAATAATGGAGAACAACGCGCGGACTTCACGTGTATCCACCGGATGTCGCGAAAAAAAAAAAAACAAAACTGTCACCAAAGACCGAAGTTCGTTAAAAAATCCTCGTGGCTGGGCGGGAAGAGAGAGCGCGCGCGATTTCACATAACACCCTGTGTGTAACGTTATTAATGTCACTGGTCCGAAGTGATTCGCACGAGCGAATCCGTTCGCGCGCACGTGTGCGGGGTACGTGTGTATATACACGAATAAATCGTCGTTCGCGCGCGCTTATAATGGAACTCTCGTTTCTCTGTATGGCAGTTTCCGCCGGAAGGTCTCTCTCGCTCGTTTTCGCGGGATTCTCCCCCTTCCCCTTCTTCTTCTTCCGATAAACGGCGGAATTTTACCGCGGAGCGACCTTTTCCGGCGTTAATGTTCCGCGCTGTGAGTTTTGACGTCGCTCGGCCGACACCGGGATCGTTAGGAAATTAATTGCCTGTCGGGACGGGACGACCTTTTGCGGCGCGATTCGATTCACCTGCTACGTCGTCAAATGTCGCTTTTTATTTATTTGTTTTTTTTTTTTTTTAACGCGCCGATATATCGGAGCGTCGTCGGTCTTTAAATTCACGGAACGACACGAATATACGGCGACCCACTTTATCTTATCCCGCGAATCGTTCAACCCTCCGATAATCGCGAGATACAATAATGTGAGCGAGAAGAAGGCGCGAACGCGTATGCGGTGTGTGTGATTTGAGTGCGTGTATACAAAATGAGAACGCGCGCGCGTAATATTCGATCGCGCGTATCGAGCGAAAAAAACGTCGAGACTCGCGAGTTTTACGAGCGTTTACATTCGCGTCGTTCGTCGTGAAAAATTTTATATATTTCCCCGTTCGTTCGGAAACGCGCATACGTGACTATCGGAAGGCTAAGGGATAACAATATTCTCTCTCGGTTTCTACACGTGAGACGTTATACTTCGGCGATTTATGCTATTCGTTGCATTTAATCTCGCGCCTCGAATCGTCCCCCCCCCTTCCCCCGGTTGACGATTTATGGCGATCCCTTTGTTAGAAGCGAACCTTTCCGGATAATTCCGCTTCGAAATCGCACTCGTTCCATCTTATACACATGCTAATTCCTTTGACCCAGTTATGACAATCGGAGATACGTTCAATTTTCCTTTAATGGCTGTCGGTCGTTGTACCGATAAAGAAAAATTGTGAAGCGGTCGAGCTTTTGAGCACCGAATAACAATCGTTTGTAACGAATACAAGGTGAAAGGTTAAACCGAAACGGCTATTATTCCGTTCACGTGGAACGGAGAACAAAGTCTCGCGACCAATATTTTTTATATTACATGTGTTTTTACGCGTATTTAAAAACAAAAAAAGCCGAAAACCATTTGCAAAATATATTTCGCTTTTATTAAAGCTGTGATCATCTGCAAGTAACAAAAATTAAACACATATAAACACAAATTTGTGCAATCAACTGCGCCCGTTCGAGCGAATTAATTTCTTTTTGCTCGAAAAACAGGCAATTAAAATGCAACAATATCTTAATAATCTTCAAATTTTCAAATTCCAATTCTCACACTCTCCATCCATATGTTTGCGCAATGTACGTTCCACTTACACCCACCCGCGCGTACACACGTACGTCGTATCAATCGCGTTCAATTTGGAAAGTGCGCCGTAATTTCTCTCGCGTCGCATTATCCGAGCGAGAAGGATTTTGAGAATCACTGGTTTCAGCGGCTATTGGTTGAACCGCAACCGAGGTGGGTTATCTCTCCGCTCGTATTGTTGCTATCTAACCCCGAAATTCGCTCGTACGGGATTTCACTCGAAATTTGTTAAGCGTTAAAGGGGTCAACAAGCCATTTAGCTCGCTGAAGATCGACGATCCCTTGTTGATTCGGTTTTCAAACGGATTGGAAAAAAAAGCTCGTTCTCGTAAAAAATTGAAATGCAAAACGTCAGCGTAAATATAATCGCGCGATTTTTGTTCGTCGCGAAATTGCGCGCGAAGCTGCAACGGAGACACCGTCGAGCGAAGTGATATCGGTGTCATATCGCGCGAGAGAAAAGGAAAGTTCTATACGCTATATTTATTTAACTCCGGCCGTCAGTAGCTTAACAGCGGCTGAGAAAAAATCACATGGTGAAGGAAATCTTCTTTCCTTCTCGCGAAATCTGCGCGCGCGTCTGCGATCAGCGTTCGTCTCTGGAGCGGATCTTGGTTTTTTTTTTTTTTTTCCACACACGCGGCGTGTTTCTTTGTCGCTCGCGAGAAACATTATCGCGGATCGATTGTGCGCGATGTCTTGTCGAGCGGACGCGATGAGGATCGATGCGATTTCCCATCCCCTCGTATATAAAAAAGTTCCCTCCCCGTTATGCGCGGCGATAACGAGTTCACCGGTGGTAATCTTCTCCATTGCTGCCCTCGGTGTCGCCTTTTGCGCCGCAACTCTTTACGAGTATTTTATTTTACGAGTCTTTTCTTGCCTTGCGAGCGCGTCGTTACTCCGAAAAGGTAACGACTCTCATTCTCGCGCGGGACACGCGCTTAAGAGATCTCTTTCCGTGGCCTACATATTTACGCGTTTTACGATAATTACGACGATCGCGCACGGATCTCGTAATTGAGGACGTTTCTGTAATTTATATAAAGCTCGGTTTTTTTTTTTTATGACAGCCGTGAAAAATCTCCCAACAAGGTTTCATTCCCTTTAAAAATTTCATCGCGAAATCGAAGGGAGGGGGAGAATTTCGTTATCACACTTTCGAATCAAAAACGCGGGAGAAAAAAATCGAAGAGGAGGAAACGTAATTCTCGGGATTTGATTTTTTTTTGAAATTTTTAATGTCGCGGGATGTGCGGCGGGATTAAAAAACGACGCGAAAATAAATTCGGCGGGATCGTTTTCGATAATTGAATTTCGTTACGCTACTTCGTTACGCGACGAGAAGCGTAGACGGGAGAGATTACCTCGTCTTCGCGGAGAGTTAACAGCGCGCCAACGACGTCGAAAAACGCGGCCCGTTGGAAAGGTCGCTCTCTATCTCATTTACAAAGACTGGAGTACACGCACGTGCCTCTTCTTCTTTCCCGCGAAGAAGCATCGAGAGTATCGCGGTCGATATCTCGGTCCTCTCTTCATCTCGACGAGTGCCCACCCTCATTGACCCTCCCCTCCCCCACGGGTGTTCTTTCGACGACCGCTCCGGAGCGGCAAAACGTTTCAATGGAGGGTTGCCCCGCCGCGGGGCTCGTTGTTGTTCCAGATCATTCTGGTCCGTGAGGTATGATCGATATTACCGGATATAGCTGGTACGCTTTACAGCACGTGCAGATTCTCGCAACTCTTCGACTTGCTGTCGCGCGCCCACACCTTGTCGAGCAGATTGCGCACCTTCAGGCTGGTGCTGGTCCGACTTCCGCGGTACTTCTTAGGCGAGTTGTTCTCCGAACACGAGCCCAGCGGCGACTTGCTGCGGTTCTTCCGCGAACGCTTCCGAAACATCTCCCTGGTTCTCTCCGGGTTCTCAAGCTTGAGACGGATCTGCGTGAGCAGCCCGACCAGCAGCTCGTCGACGTTGTGATTGATGCCGACCGACGTCTCGATGAACTTGCAGTCGTAGGACGTCGCCATGGACTTGCCCTCTACAATGGCAGATTCGATTATAAATCCCCCCGAGATAAACCTCCTCGAGAACACGAGAATCTCACGCGAACATGCGACTTCGGCGGCGCGCGATAAAATATTTAACGTCTCGCAATATATGTACGACTTGCAATTTTTATGATTTTTTTTTTTTCTAATTTTAAATCAACGCGCGTGCTCTTTCTCTCTCCAAAATTATTCACGCTTAGTTTAATTTTAAGAAAATACGCACGCGAATCGATGACAGAATCAAGAAATATATCAATTAATTTATATTGGCAAATTAGAACTATAACAAATGCGCAAGAATCAAGTAATTAATAGCGCGGTATGTATTACGGAGAAAGAGAGAGAAAGAAAAAGAAAGCGAAATTGGGAGGAAGATGCTACCAATCTAGTTTAACGGCACAAAAGCGTATTTCTACGCCCCGCTAGGCGGTTAAATGGCTTTTCCACGCTCCGTTGCTCACGGAGAATTTGCATCGAGGTGAACCTCCCGAGGTGCTGCGTCAGTATACAGCACGTTTACGTACGTTGCGTTATCTACGATCGTTCTATATCAGCGTTTCCGCGCGGTAAATGCCACCAATGATAGATAGACACCCCCGTTTCCTTGACACGTGTTCCTCCGTCGTTGGATCTCCATTTCTCCTCGTTGCTTCGCGTTTACGTACTTGCAAATCACCGCGCGATTTTCCGCGAACACGTCGCCGATTGTCAAGAAATGAGGGGAGAGAAAAAAAAAACAAACTTGTTGTCACATACCTTCGGTCGATACCAATCGGCTTCGCACAAGGTCGATCTTGTTCCCTACGAGGATCACTGCCCTCGCGGACACGTGATCGCTTCGCCACAACGAGTGAAGAACCTCCTCTGCGACGCGCACAGACTGGCGATCCGTCGTCGAATAAACGACGCAGTACGCGTGCGGCTCGTATGTCGCGATGCAATTTTCCGGCTGCAAACATTAATTGTGACAGAGGTAAATTAACGTTGTGACGATTATTAATTAACGCAAAGCCTATTTCAACCTCCTTCCCACTTATTTTCCCTATTGTCACATAAAATATTGTATTTTGTAACATGATCATTGTATTAACATAATATTGCATTCAATTTCCGAGAGAAAATTGAATCTACTCGAAATAATATTCCAACTTTCTTTAAACGTGCAATTCGCAATGAAAGAAATAATTTTTTTCTTTTCTTTTCTGGCGTGTAAAATGTTTTCGATCTTTTTTTCCGTCTCGTTATTCTTAAACGTGTGTCAAATCGTGGGTCGTAACATTATGTAAAATAGTTCCTTGCCGGGAATTTCAATGCGATGCAATTTTCCGGTCGTTGACCATTAACCCCAGTAATAACGGGGCGATAGTGATATAGCCGCAACGGAATCTGGCAGTCTTCTGTTTCCACTTTATTTTCGCACATTTGCTTCTGTTACGCGTAAGAAGTCCGTGGTTTTTTCATATCGACGGGAGAACTCTTGCCTCAAATATACGCGCGCGCGCAAAAAAAATACAATTACGATACCGTACAAAAAAGATATTGTTTTCCCGAACTTTCGAGCGTATTAATTCGCTCTACTCCCGCATAATAACATTCAATGGAGGATCAATTCGGTGCACACATCCATTGTGCTTCGGGCTAATTCTTCCGCTCTACAAAAATCTAAAGAAACAGTTTTTTTTTATATATATATATATCATTTTAATCCAAAGAAAGGGAGAGAGAAGACGCTTTCTTCCGTTCCTGCATTATAAAGAAATAGTCTTTTGTATGGATATTATAAAAGAAAGCTCTGTAGAACAAGCTATTATAGAAGCAAGCTCGAAAAGTTTGCTATTGTATTTGCTTCAAGTATAACTTTACGCAAGTGAAATGTTTGTACATTCGACGCGAGGTACATGTCACTGACAAAAATAGCATTGAGAATAATTAAGTCAAAATTGGCTTTGTGTCTTTGTTGCAAAATTAAAAATTATAGATCTCTCTTTCGAACACTTTTCGTGCGGTCTCTCCAATATTCTTATTGTGAACGTCGAGAGGTCGAAGGAGAAAAATTGTTCTACTTTTTTCTGGATTACATAAATTTGCGCGCGCGAGACGTGATGTATGTGATTCCAATCGACATCACCGGACCGAAAAAACAATTAAAGGGAAGGTATCGAGAGGGAAAAGAGAGAGAGAAGAGTTTCTTATTTATTAACTACGCGCAAAATACTTAACACCCGCGAAAATAACGGTCTGAATTTTCGCAATTAATACGCAAATGACGTTCATGTTTCAAAACTTTTTCATTAATATTTTTTCTGATGTCGTTAAAAAATATTTATTATAATTTCAACGTATATAAATACATTTTTATTAATTAGAGAAACATTAGGTGGTGTATCAATTTTTAATTAATATTATATTTCGCGTATATTCGAGAACATATTGCTTATTACGGTTAAATCTGTTTTATTTAAATTCATTCGGAATTGAAATACGCACTTTTATTACACAAGTAATATATGCTGTTGCAAGTAAAATCGAAAACCTGCTCAACAAAACGGCGTTTGTGAATGCTGACTTTGAAATTTTTTGTTTGGTTTTTTTTTTTTTTCAATTATAATACCAAAATATCTGAAAAGGTTTTCGCTGACTGTCGCAATTGGACGTTGTCGAAAATTCGCGGAAACGTACGATATAAAACGCGTGCTGCAACTGCGGCATATTATTGCGACACTCAGACTGTTAGGCAATAAATAGTAATCCCCTGGCAATATTTTTCACCGTACCCTTTAATTGGCGCTTGTAACGAAGTCGGAAATGAAACCTAGTTTAGAAATGGGAGAGAAATGGAGAAAGCGATATCTCAGTTTATATATATATATATATATATTTTATGTATATATAAAATCACTGTAAGGGAAATTATATTTCCGTGGAGAGCTTTGCCGAAAAGCCGGGAATATTCACTCTAACTTGGGGCGATATAATCCTCTGACTGTACGTATATAAATTTAGCTCAGCGATTTTGCCCTTATCTTTTCAACTTAAATATCCATAATGCAAACAGAGACAGAAAGACTTGACACATAACGCTTACCCGCTCTTATTTTTTAACAGAAATATATATATTCGCGCGAAAGGATATAAACCTCAATATAAAATTCAAAATTTAGAGATAAGTAAATTTAGATATAATTTTTTATTAATCCATATCGGACAAATATTGAAAAAAAAATCAATATCTCGATTTTACATGTAAATTTATTGAATTTCTAAGCAGGTTGTGTAATTAACAAAAATAGAAGAGAGAGAGAGGTGGTGTGTTGAAGGGAGTTAACCGGAGGTTAACGTTAGAACAAAATTCATTAGCGCAGCCGTCTGTTAAAGGTTAAGATCGTAACGGGGAGGAAAGAGAGAGAAAGAGCGCGGGACTCGGGTTCCGCTGGATTTTTCGAACGATTATACGAAAGAATTACCTTGAACCGTATCAAAGAGAGGCGCGCCTTCGTGATATCGAATATATATCTATGGATCGACCGCTTAACGGTCGAACGCGCGGCATGGCTCGGTGCTCGTCAATGACTCCCGGGGGCCACGCCTGGCTGAACGAAAAGCAGCAGAGAACGAAAGAACGCTTCGTTACTCCCTCAGGTACCTACTTTTTCTTGCCCCACGCGCGGGAACTTACGGTTAGCTCGTCACGCGACAACTCTTACCCGGTCGGCTACACACAAGACCGCAAATCGGACTTGTTCGTCGTTGCCGTTCGCATTTGGATGCCAGGCGGGTCACCGCTCACAATATTAAATCCTTAAATGGAAGAGAGAGTTTTCGCGCGACAACGAAAACACAAACCGACGTGGCGTCGCTAATGCGAAAAGTAACGACCGGGTCGTGACACACACGTCGCGGCGACGATTTAAGAGGATTTTCACGGGTGTTCAACCGAATCGCGCTTTCTCCAAATGCGATTTTCTCGATAATTAATTAACTCTCGTGTGCTTTATTTGTGACACGCTGTATGCAAGTGTTGTTTAAATATTTTCTCGCGGTATTCTTCGTGCGCTCTTATATTTTTGTTATTGTTTTTTTTTTTACATTGTTTTCTAGCGTCGTTGTATTTCGTTTCTGATTCTACAAGTTTTGCTTCTTTTCCAATTCGGCAAACGGATTCGAAAATTTATTAATAACCAAAGCAAGCAACTTTACTGTCAGTGCGACTATCTTTAACAACAAACACACAAGTTAACTTTGTCGCGCGGGGATACTTTGTGTTTTTCTTGAAACAGCCCAAACTAATTAACCGTCAGTGTATCTAATTAGCCATTTAAAAAGATTCTCTCTTTCTTAAATTTCAAGTTTATAAATAATTGCAGAAAGGGCTGCTAAAAATAGGTCGCGGAGAGAGAAAGATCATCGGGTTTATAAATTCATCATCGTTTCTTTCGTAAGGGATTTTTTTTACTCCGCGACGTCAGCTTATTACGACGTATTACGTATCGGTTTTTTTCACCGAGGAATTATGCATGAAGGAAAACACGCCGTATACTACTAATCGCCGCGCATTACGCATTTAGCACATTTGCGCGTTCATCAAATCAAATATGTGCGCGCGAAGGCGTTTGAAAACCGCGGCAGTAAGGTCAAACGTGTGTCTCTCTCTCGTTTCGCGCTCGACTTCGTCGATGAACTCGGCCAACAAATTTGCTTAATTGGGAAATGAATACGCCCCGGCCACTTTCCGAAGTTTTCCCTTTCTGTGTTAATACACCCGCGCGCGCACCGTTCATTTTTCTTTCTCTTTTCGCGAGAGAGTTTTCGTCCCCCGTTTTTTCCAGCATCAACTATTAATTCGCGCGCGAGAGCGAAATAAAACACGGGTGTTACACCCCTTTAAACATACATTTATCTAACCCAAAGTGTTCCGTTGCGGAGACTAATCTCTCTTTTCCATACTGTTTTTTTTTTTGTTTTTGTCCGCCTAGTACTGCTCTTTAGTGAAAATTTCAGTGGTCGCAACCTCTCTCTCTCTCCCCCTCTCCCTTCTTTTTCTCATCTCACTTTTTTCATTTTTGATATTTGCGTTGTTAGAGATAATTAAATTCTACAATGAAATGCAGTGGAAATGAAATCTACTTTGAAATTAACTAAACAACAAAGTTTGTAATTAAAAAACCAAGTCGGAATCTCTTTTTCACGGTATATCCCCTTTGTGGATAGTGTAACTGTACATATAAATATATTTTTATATACATATAAATATATTTTTTATTTATACATACATATAGTTATTGCGTATATCATTTGTCAGAAAATTCGTCTGCGTTTAATAATATATAGCTACAGATTAATACTGAATACGTGTGTTTATGAATAATGGATGGCATATTATAAACGTGAATTGCCGCAAACCGCTGATAAATTATAGTTTACGTGCGATATTATTTCACCGGCGCATTCATTTTTGAGTAATCTATCTTCATCGGTACATTATTACAGCTTTATTTACATGACATATATTTCGCGGAAGAACAATGAGCGCAATTTGCAGTTGAATCTTTAATAGAAATTGCAAAAGCCGCTTTATACGAGACCATCGCGCCGTAACGTTGTACGCTCTCGCAAACGTGAGGTCGATACAAAAATAATTTGGTTTAACCAAATTATTTTGCGGAATGTTATTTCTGAACCGTTGGTTTTTGTAATTTGATTCTCGTAACTGTCAGTATATAAAACAATTATTACGTTCCGTTTTTTTTTTTTTTTTTTTACCTTTCGAAGAATCGAAACTTGTGTTTCCAATCGCCTGCTTCACTTGATGCGCATGTCTATCGTCTGAGATCCTATTAGAGATAGATGTTATCATCGCACTTATTGACGAGTCACGTTAATGAAAAGAGTGATTAGGTAAATCTGGGACACAGAGTCGCGCGCGCAATGCGAACCCATCGAATATAGTATATCAGTTTCTTCGAGCAAACTTCCCGATCGATTACATCTATTCGTCCGTATATTTTCGAGAAATCGTAAAAAAAAAAAAAACAAAGCTTGTTTGTTATTTAATATTTTTCACAAATTACTTTCCTACTTACTTCGATTGTTGACGTAATTAAAAATCGTACGAACGCACAGTTCGATCTTTTTTACTCGAGAAAATACGTCTCTCTCTCTCTCTCTTTCTCTGTCCTTCCAATTAAGAATTTGGTGCCATCTCAACTTTTTCCATTCGCGTCGGAAAATTGCGACCGCGGCTTATCTGCGCGGTAAATACGCATTAAGCTGATAGAGCCCCTCGGCTTAATACAATTCCGAGACTATCGAAGGAAATCAGAATCTCGCGGCGAGAGAGGCCTTGCTGCGGCCTGGCGTGATTAGCGGCCAGCCTTGACTTTCGGTAATGCCGAGAATAACGCGCCGTTATATACTTCCCCCGTACCGGGGACGAATCGGGGCCGGAGGTCGAGACCTTCGGGCGTTCGGGAATTCTCCGCGGAATTCGAAAAATTCAGAACTCGTTTCATCATCACCACCTGGTGGGTAACCACGATGAGGAAGGGGGAGGTAACGAAAAAGAAAGGATATCGTTTATCGTATCGCGGGATCGCGGCCGACCGCGCGCGCAAGATACACAGTCGCGTTACACGTCGCGGACGTTACTATTGCGCGAACGTACGTTTTAATTAAAGGGTAAATTCGATTGAAATTGTCTGGCGAAGCGTGGCGGCGGTTCTACTCCCCTTTGTTCTCTTCCCTCCCGCCGCTCTCTGATGTGCTGGATCTCTGGGTGTGTGTGTGTCTATTACGCGAGAGGGGGTCTACCACACGCGAGCATCGTCGCGTCAGCTCGCCTACCGTGGAAAATGGATTTTAATTTAATTCCCGCGGTACAAAAGCGCGTGCACACCGTATACATCGCACGGACACACACACACACAGATACCTCACACACGTACTCCCTCTCCTCCTCCTCTCTCTTTCATTCGGGGGGGATCTACCCGCTTCCTCCCCCCTGGGTTAACTCGATTACATCGCTCCCCCGTCGTAAGAGCACTTCGCTTCTAGACGCGATGCTCGTCCGTTTGTTCGATGAAAGCGAGAGAAAACGCGGAGGAAGAGAAGATCGGGGGAGAGGGGGGAGGAGAGAGAGCTTGCGGCAAAAATGATTAGCTCGGAGGCACGGAAAATTAGCGGCGCATCTTGGGTGCATCAATTGACTGCGAAAACTCTCCGGAAACACACACCACCTGTATATACACACACTCTGTTTATCATTCGACGAACGTTTGCGCGCGCGCGCGCGCGCTTTCGTTGTTTCGTATCACTTACGTTTCTCCCGCGCGATCGATGTATGCATATTACGTTTCTCGGTTTTTGTTTTGTACACACTGCAAACGTCGTGCTTGTGAGAAAAATTCATTAACCACTTTTGATCGAGTGAACGATTGTTTACTTTGATTTGTCCACAACACGGTAACGTATAACCAATTTTATTTCGACACCTACTTCCGGAGGGAGAAAAGAAAGGGGGAGGAAAAATCGGAGCTTCCGCGTAGCTTCGTAGTTTCTTTTTTTTTTTTTTTATTTCGCGAATGTGAACGAGAGACACATAGCCGCAAAGTCCACGACTATAGAGCGACAGTTGGCGATAACCTATTCTGACATAAGAGCTTAAAAACTCACCGTCATCTCGGCGCAGGAGTGATCGATAAAAGTCAATTCCGATTCCTCGCCGGCCAACAGCACGCTGACGGTCTTCTCGCCGGACTCGTCGTCTGGAATGAAGAACGTGGATTACTCGCTGCGGTGCTTTTATAGTTGCTTAATTAAACTTTGGAGGGAGGGGGTGGATTAATAAAGTAAAACGAACGCGAATAAAGTAAAAAAAAAAAAAAACGAACAGTCGCTCGATCGACGAGCGACAACGTTAATCGGTAAAACTGTACCACGTCGAGGTTGATATTTTAATGGGAGGGGGGGAGAGATGCGACGCGCCAACATCCCATCGCATAAATCGCATAATTATTCACTCCGCGAAGTGCACTTCTGGATTTTAATTTATTCCGGACTTAGGGCACTCGAAAGAGAATGCAAATCGGGTCGAATTCAAATTCTCTCGTCGATCTCACGGGCGACGAGTTTGATTACTCGACGGAAGTCGAAATGATTCTAAAACACGAAGCGCTCCGAATTTGCTTGCCCGAGGACTCCCCCGAGCGCTACACGCCGCTCGCTCAACCCCCTTCACCGCACTTTTACCACGGGGAATCGTTCCGGGCAAGTAAATTTAAGCGCTGTTTATATTGCTCCGCTCCAACGCGAAAAAAAATCAAAAAAAAAAATTGAAACAAAGATTGGCGGTATATATATGTTGTCACATATATATATATTGTGAAAGCGCCATATGTATAAATCTCCGAACAATCCGAAATTATCAGTATTCAAATTAAATTCGATTGCCGCACATATGTATGAACCAAAAAACACCGCGCTCTCTATTCCGGAACCGTTCGCCGTATTTCTCCGGACGTTTTTCCGTGACAGGTCGGGCGAAACAATTACGCGCTCTCTCTTTTTCTCTCCCTCACTCCCACCCTCAAGAGAAAAAGAAAGAAAAGAGACAGAGAGACATCCGCGCTTGTTTTCGTTCCGGTTCGCTCGATCCCCGGTCTGCGGTCTTGCCTCGTTGTTTTCGGTTCTTACAACACACACGGAGAGTCGCGTGTCCGCAGCCGATCGATCGGCGACACATCGGGGAGGACGGGACCGAAGGACGCCGTTAGATTTTCCGTTGGAACGCGATGGCGTAACTCCAGGTCGAGACTCACCGATCGAAGTGTCGTAGGCGTGCAGGTACTCGGAAGTCATGAATTGAGACACCAGCGAGCTCTTGCCGACGGCGGGGGCGCCCAGCATGAGGACGCGATACGGCGCCGGGCCCTGGGACGCGCTGCTCTCCCGCGAGCTCGCCAACGAGCCCGCCGCTGAATTCCGCGCCGATCCCGGATACGAGGCGGTCAGGTGCTCCGTGCTGCGTCGAATAGAAGAGAGACTAGGCGCGTATTGAGATTAGCACGAGACACATTGTCAATTTTATATCAAGGGGGGGAGAGGGAGAACGTAAAACTAATTTGGGCAGAGAAGTTTGATGAATCAAAATGCATATACGCACACACTCGCTCGCTTTTGTTTTGCTGTCGCGCGGATAATGAAAAGATCGAAGCGAAAAGGCGCGTAGATTTCGCAGATGCGCGCCGGAAAATAAACGAGGAAAAACGCAAATATTTAATCCTGGAATGTTACAAATTTTTTTTTGTCGAAGTCGCGACGTTACTGCGCGACCCAAACTATACATACATATATATTTTGTTTTTTTTTATTGAAAAAAATGAAATATATACACTTTTAGTTTTGCATTTGTTTTGCTTTTTGATATGTAAACACGTAAATGTACACGTTGTACGTCCGATGTTTCAAAACCAGAGAGTTTCGTAATAAGAAAAATATAAAAATGGTGAAAACGCTCGCTGCAATATTCCAAGATTAATTGGTTCGTAATCTTGTAAAGCTCAAGTTTATTTATCGCGATGCTATAAATAAATTTATTATATTGCGATGAAAGATAAATAATAATTTGTTATTGCGTTTGATATCCTACATAAAACGTTCTTCAAATATTTATTATTCGTTAATAGATTTAAAAAAAATTGAATCATATTCTTGGTGCAATTTTACATCGTGGTACACGTTGTGCTCATTTTCCGTCGAGTTTAAGATGAGAGAAAAAAAAGAGCGCGCAGATTAAAGGATAAAATAAATATTTGCAGAGAAATTTTTTTTTTTTTTTTTTTTTTTTTTCACTGCGCTATATATGAACGATAAAAAAAACTTTTCTCTTTTTCTCACTCTTTCTTTCTCCCTCTGAAAAATTAAGCCTCTAGTTCAGATTCAAGAATTATCTGATTTAAGCAAATATTGCACGCGTTATATCTCCTCGACGTCAACTGTCATGTCGAGTAATAACATATCGGAAAAAATCTCGCGTATCAGAATGTGACTGACCTTTTTCTTCTCTTCCTCTCTCTTTTTCTCTTTTTTTCCTCTCTCTCTCTCTCTCTTTCATTCTCCTACGTGATGTTCTAAATAAATAATAAAACCACACGTCGTTCGCACACGTACGCGATATATCATCGTCGCGCAGGTCTCGCAAGACTCGCGTCGAATTTCAAGACGCGCGTGTGTATTTTTCTCACAAATATAAAACGTTATTATATCAGCGGAAATTTCATCAGCTGCCGGTTTGCCGCGCCGGCTTCGTAACTTTCGAATTTTCAGCGTTGTTGGAAGTAGAAATCTTGGAGTAATGGCAAATTAAGACTCTCGGTTAAACCCTATTCGAATTAACCGAGAGAGAACGCGCGCGCTCCCGGCTTAATTCACCAACACCCTTTAACATTTAATATTAAACGCATCCACATAATTATTTTATATATATGTATATATACGTATATATACCTCAGGTTATAAATTTTCGCAAAGACGAAAGGTCAATTTTGATTTCGCGTCACGGACCAGCGCGCGCTCTCATCTACTAAATACAAACCTCAGGTCGTATTTCATATAATATATTTGACGGAAAATGCGTGTTTCACGTGATATTCATTCTTCGGTTACACACACCCACACGCGCGCGCATATATCGAGAAAGAATTTAATAAAGTCATTTTTGTAAAGAGAAAAAAGAGAGAGAAAAAGAGAGAATCGTAACAAGTTTAGCTGCTCGCGCGGAAATATTCCATTTTTCGCACTTGGTCGGTGATAAAGAAAAAATCCAAATCTGTGTAACCGGATTCTATCAACGTGATAGAATCCTGAGCCGTCTGAGTCACCGACACTCCGCATTTCGATAACTATCTCAGAGCTGTCTTCCGATTTTCACTCTCAAACGAGAGAACACGAAGTTCTGACTCGTACGCACACACACACACACACTTTTTTTCCCCTACAAAGAATTAACGTGCACGCTATTTAAAATCCGCAGCGTCTCGACGTTTCGTCACATTTCGATGCTTGAGGACCGCGCTCTAAGGTCCAACGCGCGTGTCTACGTTACTTCAAACACACGTAAACTCACGCGTTCGATCTAGAGTGACGGTCCGCGAGAAGTCCACAGAGGAAACCTCCGAGGTTTTAGATATAGACGCCGGAGATATTTCACGGCGCGCTCCTTTCCGATCGCCGGACGAAAGCGGCGCGCACAATCTCGAACGTATCGCCCGCGGTATTACTCGCGTTACGGGGATAATACGAATGTCGATGCGCGATATGTAGCCACCGCTGCCGTGGCCAAGTTATATCGACGTTCCGTTAATGAAAACGCATTTTCCTTCGTCGATTTTCCGGCACGTATAAAATATCTCCCTTCTCTCCCGGTATCCTGCTTAAATGTAACGAAGAGAAATTTGCGATGTGCGCACAGAGCCGCGACGTTGAATTTTCGAGAGACGATAACGGTCACGCGAATACATAGCAATTTACCGCACTGATACGAGTCGGTGGGTATGATAACGGACTCGCAAACACGCACACACACACACATGAATATACGTACATGGGAATATACAGCGAAATTGTAAGGTATAGTCGTAAATATAAAAAAAAAGGAGGGTTGAGATGTGTTTTCTCTTAATAATGTTTCTCGGAATGGGAATGCTCGCGAGATTCATCCATTCACGGGAATATATTCGCAAAACCGAACTCGCGTTCGGTCCATTTCGAAACTCGTATAAAAACAAAAAAATTGCCTGTTTTTTTTATTTTCGCTCGCTATATTTGTTCCAATAAAGGCGGACCGCGGAATGTGACCGACAAAAATGCGACATTACACGTGTCGTTCGAATGTTAGACAGCTGTGTGTGAAAACGCAAGACTGAGCGCGGTTTATTTAAGCGTATGTTAAAGAGATACGAGGAAACTACCGTATCTCGGAGGAGGTAGTCCTCCGCGTTGAACAACCTGAGCTCACCTCGAGTTGCTGGACGCTACGCTGTTGTTGGAGCGCGATCTGCGACTCTTGAGGGAATCGCCTCGATTTACCACCCCCTTGCCGGTAATGCTGAAGTGTCGCAATCTGTAGTATTCCTCTTCCACTCCGGTGTTGGGCATGCTCGCCACCCGCGATCTCTGCTGTGGAAGGCACAGGTAATTCGGCCGGCCAGAAGAGCGACTGCCGGGGGCCTTCACCGATTGCGAGCGGCTGTGATGAGGGCTTCCGTATCTGCAACACAACCCCCGCTCGAACGTCATAATCCGCGAGTGATACGCGACGTGAGGTATACGTTCGCGAAAGGACAGGTCAATATACTTCAATGTAAACGCGGTCGAGAGGAAAAGAGCTGACGTTTCAGAAAAATCGCGGAAAACCAATATAACAAATATTTAATAAAAAGAGAAAAATGTGTTCTAAAAATAGTTGAAAAAAAAAAAAAAGAAAACAATTAGAACCGTGCGATATGACGCGTTGACAGTTGCGAGAGAAAACAATTTATCGCGGAACAAAAAGACTTTAAATTTTCAAAAATGGAATTTTTCTTGACAATACATCGAAGAAAAGGAGCGTGTTTTTTTTTCTATCGTCCGTAAAACCGCGCGTTTATTCGGAAATCTTGAATATTAAAAGGCGGCTTCGTCTTGTTTGTGAAACGCATAATGCCCCTCTGTCTTTTTATTCGATCAATATGGCTGCAGCTTCCCGAGATTGCACACATGGTCTCATCCAAGTTTTTTTCCTACACTCGCAAGCGTCTGACGTTATCTTCCGAAGTATGGATTTTTCCTTCCTGCTCTCTCTCTCTCTCTTTTTCTGTCTATCTTTGTGTAAGTCCGTAAATATTGAATATCCCCGGCTATAAAAACTTTCGACAAGATTTCCAAGTTTTCTCTCAACTGCGATCGAGAGCATATCGAATTAATATATATATATATGAAAGAAACGATGTTTATAAAAGTTTGCAGCGGTTCTCGAGACGGTTCAATAACTTTTTAATATTTTAAAAATCTTCGATTGTACATATCGCCAACTTTTCTCGACGCCTTTCTTTCGAAAAGATCTCTCTATTAGAAGTATCGCAAGGAAATGGTGCTATCGCTCGAAAAATCGACAAGAAAGGAATTGCACTTATATTTCCGCTGGTGATCTCCCCTGAGAAATTTTATCTCCGCGTTACACAAGAAACGTATTACGTATCAATGATCTTGCGACAATTTGTTATTATTCCCATTACCGTTATTACTCATCGGGGTCACACACCCAATCGTTCATTTGGCCTTACAGAATCTACGATTTATCACCGATATGTGTAATAATACATGTATAACAATGTTACATAATAATAATATATATATGTATCGCGCGCGCGTGGTGTGATATATCGTAGATAAAATAATATATCGACCATCCGAGAAACCGCCGAGAATAACCGTAATAATAATAATGTCAATCGATGCATATCCGCTCTCTCTCTCTCTCTTTCTCACCTCATCTCGAAATCGTGTATCTCCTGCAGAGTGAGGGTGTTGGCGACGTCGAGCAGCTGCCTCATGTTTTCCTCTCGACGTCTCGCGTCGGCGTCCGGATGCAGCAGAATCGTGGCCGCGGGCGCGTCCAACGACAGAGACGGCTGTTGCACCACGATCGTCGCCTGGGTCGATCGCTTGCCGCTGCCCCCGGCGCTTCCGCCTTTCGGAAAAATAAAAAGTTCAACTGTCCGTTATCAACCCCCCGCGTATATATTCCGAGCTCGCGCGGATCACGAGTCGGCGGAGAACGAAGTACGTTCTCTGTCCGCGTTCCCGTGTTCCCTTCTCGTTTTTGTGTACCGTCGCTTTTCGCAACGCGGAAACAAACGTTTTCTATGGGGTTCTCAAGGGGCCACCAACCCTTGCCTCGGTTTCCCCCCCCCCCCTTTCAAAGGACAAAATTGGCCGAAAGGGTGCGGATTGCGCGAGATATGCGTGTCTGACGACGATATACATCTGCGATTGTCTCACGGAACCGCCGCCGCGATAAATCACGCCGACGATCGTAAACGTCGCGAACGCTTCGACGGTAATTACACAGCGGGGGCAAATATACGCGCCCGAATTTTCTTTAAGATAAAACATCCGCTCTATCGGAATTTTTTCATTTCTCTCCGTTTTGGAAAAGCAAAGATCGAAACCTTCCGCACGAATTACACTTTGGAAATTGATACCGCGTAGAGACATTTATAATCTGATAGAAACAAAAAACAATTTGTATTTCAATAATACGCCCGAACAGTGTGTGATTTCAATCGGAAACAACGGGAAGATCTTAAATCAGATTTTTAACAACTTATTGCACGCGCGTATATACACACACACGCGCGCGCGCATACACACAAATTCTTTGGAAAACTCAGCGCATTTGATTCACGGATGGTAGTTATGCTTCGTAAACTTTTTTCATCTCGTGACCGTTCTCTCAGCGTAGTAATTCCTGGCGTAGGTCGGCGACGAGAAGATATCTAAGACGCGCAAAATCCCTCGTTTAAACAAAAGTTTCCGCAATCTGCAAACTCTCGAGTCGCGCGCGATTGCAATTACCGGGGATTCCATCCGGCATGAGAGAGCGCGCGCTCGCGCTCGCGCGTTAGCGACGTGACAGACGGAATAATAACGCAGGGATTGCGAGAGAAATAAAGTGAGAATGACGACGGCGGTCCCCCGAGCTACACACTTGACGGTTGTGTGTTCATATACATATGTGTTCTTCGGTGAATAGAAACAGACAGAGATAGATAACAACTAAGCGTGAACTATCGATAGCAGGAATCTTAAAGCGGCATTCCCCAACAGTACACAAATTTTTTTTTCCTCTCTCGCGCTTCTGATAATCGGCGCGATCGCAATTAATACGCGCGTGAAAATCTCGGAATTAATAATCCGTTAGGTTCCAATTTCTGTTCGCGCATATGTTACAAAGCGCGCGACAGTGATCGATCGCGCTCTCGATTTGACAAAAATAAACAACAACGTTTGCACCGTAAACGCGTAATATATGACTCTATCGAGAAAATTAGTTTCCGCGAAATTTAAATACAGACTTCAATTCCTGATATCGCGCTGCACTCTGTGTGTGTCGTCCTGTTACACTAATCAATCTATAATATATATATAGAGGTATATAATATATATATATATATCTAAATCTATTTATCTATATATATATGTATATATATATCTACCAACTCCACACATGTGACCACATGTAAACTACACAAGAAAGCAGAGATACGGAGGAGGTAGAAGTTTTCGAGTTTTCTCGTTAATTTGCATTTATATGCAAAAACCGTATAACAAAGCGTAAAAAAAAAAAAAAAACAACAACTTCTTAAAATATATAAGTTTTAATAACGTGCAAGAAAGCATTTTTGTGGAAAATTTTTGCAATATGTAACACGTACGTTGCGTTGTTTTTTTCTACCTCCTACCTTCGCGAATCGTTTCCATGAATATTAAATAAAGTTAATGAAGGTTTAAGCTGCTCTGAAGATCTTGTTTTTTTTTTTCAAGGAAAAGAGACGATTATTTAAATAAACCTTCATTAATTTTACCCAATGTTTACACAAACGTTTCCGCGCGGTGGGATCACACCAAGCCGATCGGTGTTTTGTTTTGCTTTTTTTTTTTTTCTAGTTTTTAAATTTGTTGTTCGGTAATATACGGATTTTCAAGTGGCCGATCGAAGCTAGGCGAAATTTTCTCTCAGCTGTGTATAGATACGAGCGCCGATTACCGCGTCGCAGACTTTCGCGGGACAACGAGCGCGCGAGCGATTAACATTTAAGAGAGACGTCACATTTACGCGTTTCTCACGGGAATGAACTTTTGTCCAAGGACGTAACATAATCTATTCCCGTGTTCTTTCCCTTCCCTCTCCCTCCCTCTCATTTACGGGGTCGATAAACGTCGCAATCTGCTCGTTGCCCCGAAATCCAAAATCCGCGCGAAGGAGAGACGCAGAAGCGTGTGTACTTGTGTCTTGTACGTGTGTTTGTACGTATGTATGTGTGCATGATCGACAACGCAGATAGAGGAGAGGGCGGACACGCTTTGCGAAGGCAAAAAGAGATATGGTGAACAAAACAAAAGAAGCCCAAAGCGCATTCGCATAGTCGCATATGTGTTGTGTACTATACATACTGTATCCACCATGTACAACTTGTAAAACACCAAGAGTGAGCGGGAGCGGCCGTCGAAAGAGATCGGAAAAAAGATCGCGATCGCGTTAATGTGTTGTCGTCGTTAATTCGTTCAAAGAATTTTTTTTTGCTTTCTCGCGCGCGAGTCTTCTCGACGGCCGTGTCCCGCGCGTATATATGTGCGTATGTGTGGATACGAGAATGTCTATATTCATCTATTTGCCGACTATGTAATACCTATTGCGCAAAACGGGAAAAAGAGCCTGACCCATGAATGAATGGCTGAAACGAGTGGATGAGATTCTGAAAGAAAAGAACATCAATTCATTTCCTTAAAGGTACCATCCATTTCTCTTGTCTGCTCTCGTCTCCCCTCTCTCTCTCTCTTTCTCTCTATCTTTCTCTCGATTTCTCTCTCTCTCTCTCTCTCTCTCTGCACACACGAGAGAGTTCGATTACTGTCCGACGTCAATTAAAGCGCGCTCTATGACCCGATGCCCGGTTAATCAAACTTGGTTCCATCTGTGACGCGAGTGTCTTTGAAAACTTTTCGTGAAAGTGACACAGAAAGAGAGAGAGAAAAAGAGAGAAATAAGTCAAAAGCGAGGCAATTTAGACCTCGAGATCAATCAAAAACGCACCGGTAATTTTTTGATCAATGACAGAATTAATAAACGCGTCGCTTCTAATTGCGGAGTCTCTACATATATATATTGGATTACTTAAAGATGATCGCGAAGAGCTTTCGCGTTTTAGCGCGCGGTGTTTTACGAGAGCGATATATCGGCAGAGACTAGACTATAAGCGCCCGGCGTATAAGATAAGAAATTCTATAACCTCCGTGCAACGATGTAGAGGCAATAAAAATGTTACTATCTTGAACGACTCTCCAACGGGCGCAGTGTCGGTCGATAGCCTTAAGTTAAACAGCTCCGGTTAGCAATTGACAGCCTTGAGTTAGGAGGGGAGAGTGAGGGAGAAAGAATGGAAATCAGTAACTACTGCTACTACTACTCGCAGTCGGACACGCTAGTCCAAGGTTGACCGGTTGGCCGCTTTTCAATTTGTAATGACATAACCCGCGAGCGCGAGCGAAACGATCGATCTCCATTAAGCGGATCCAAGTTCATCAGGTTGATTACCGCGATCAATATGAATTGGACCTAACGTGCTGCGAAATTGAAAGGGAACGGGAGAAAGAGAGAGAGAGAGAGAAAGTCGGACCGAGAGTAAACAAGAGAAAGAGAGAAACACTCACGCCTCGAAATTAATAGAACAACGATGGAGGGGAAGGAAATGCGAAATGGCGAGCGCGCGAGAATTTGGACCTTTCGTTTTTTTTTTCTTTTTTTTTGTCGTATTAACGAGAGTCAACGACGTGCTTCCGTCGCTGTCGTGGTTTTGACGCCACAAAACCCCTCGACGTCTGGTTTAAGCGTCGTCCACGTGGTTTACCGACGTGGTTCTTCTCCATTCTATCGCGGCGAGCAAATAAGGGAGGGAAGACAAACATCAGTCTCGAGACACCTTACCCGTCGATCGTCCCCGTGATTTCGCACCCGCGCCGCTCTGGGCGTTGCAGCCCTGACTGTTGCACGGTTGAGTTGCCCCTATGAGCGATATGTCGAGAGGGTTGGTCGTCACGTTGATGTTGGGCCTCTTCTGGCTTCGCTTTAGCTCGCTCTTCTCCAACACGTTCGGCTGACTCGAGTTGACCTTCCCGCCGGTCGTGTAATCGATCTGATATCCCCCCCTGGCGTTCTGCTTTTCCTGGGCGGCCACCAGGTTGCGAATCGACGAGCGCGTGTCGATCGAATCGGGCTGACCCGCGTCCACCGAGCCCCTCACGGGGGTGCTAAACGTACGAGCGGAGACTGTGTATAGGTGTCGTCGCGATTATACACGCGAGAGGCAGCGATTGACGAATTTATAGCCCCCCCGTGTCGGAAACGCGTCCTCCTAACTCCGTTTTTCGCCTGGGAGTGAAATTTGGGGCAGAGGGTCAATCCGGCGGAGTGCTACGGAAAATCGCAACTTAACGCGCGCGAACTTCGTGTTTACTCCGCAGGGAGAGCAAGGGAACAAGATACAAATCGAATAAAAGTAGCGCAAATTTTTCCATAAGAAACCGCAACCTCGCCCGAGGCGGTAATTTTTAATCAAGAAATTGTTGCACGAGGCAGAGCAACCTTCAGAAAAGAGAAGACAAACTGCGTTGGTAGATTACGTAGTTATGCATTCTCCATTAACGAAGTTACACGTTCTTCGAAATTTCCTAGTTTCTTTTTTTTTTTCTGAAGTTTTGAAGTAATGAATATATTGAATCTTCGTTATCGCGTTTATTTTTTTTTTGTTACAATTTGCAAATATTTTAAAACGACGTCTCTTTCAGAGACATTTCGATATCTCTCATTTCGATCTCTCTGTACATACCTTTCTCGCTTTATATCGTCGATCTAAATAGACGAAGAAGAGAACGGAAAAATTCTACGCGCGTCGAAAGCCCCATCTTTCAAACGCGGCGAGACGTCGTCGCTCGCTGCCTCTCGTCTGATCACCCATTCACCGAGTCCCATTCACAGCGCGTTGGAGCGCCGTGTGATAAGAGGTCAATGTAGTTTACCTGAAGAAATCCGCGGCTCGGAGATCCGGAAGAGGCGGGGTTCTGCCGCTGCCGCCGAACGTGAATCTCGAATCCTGATGCGCGCCGACCATCGGCGTGGGCGGCGGATGCGCCGTCGCGGATGCCTCGGTCGCGTTGCTGCTCGTTGATGCGTTGTGTCCTTGATTAGCTGAGGTCGTCGCTTTGTGATTACCGTCGGGTTGACCGGATTCGAGTCTCGATCGTCGACTGGACGACGGTCCGGCGGTGTCGGCGCCGTCGAACCCGCACAACGGTGACGTCGGCGACGACGCGGCCGGCAACGGCGGCGTGGTCTGATTAGCCGCGACGGAAATCGGCGAGGTGGGTGACGCCGACGGCGAGGACGTGCGGCTGTTCACGACCGCGTCATCGGTGTGTCCCAGGTGGCCGGACGATGGTGGCTGCGACGACGAGGTCGTAGGGGGAGGCGACATTTCGGCCGGCACGTCGATTAGGTCGAAACTGTCGTCCGGCTGCTCCCCGTCTGTCGTCGTCACCTAAAGAGAGGAAAAAAAATATATATATCGGCGTCGCGCATCGTGTATTGTACAGCAGGTTGATAGTTGGTATCTTTTATATGCCTCGTTCGCGTGATGGGATTTGCATAAAAGTGCACGTGCGAGGTGTCAGTTGGGATCGATCGCGACATTTCGTGTCCGGAACGATTTTTCCCCGAAAATACCTCGAGACATAAATAGGTTTTTCTATTACGAGTAATGGAACAAGCGAATCGATCCCGGCGGATTCACTTTCGGAAGATATACGGACGGGCAAGATTATTTCTCATCTCGGAGTGTGCGAAATCGGAAGTTCTTCGATTTGGGATTTTAAGCTCCCGGCGAGCGAATAAAAATATAATGTTGTAAATATCGGGTTTTACAGCGGGCGCGATAATTTCCTTGGATATAATTACGATAAGATATATTTATAACGTCGATTTTCTCTCCCGCTTCGTCACGGAGCTCGTTATTGAACTTGACGTAACACAATTTCCCGAGTTGCGAAACGCTTCGAAAACCGATTCCGGAATTTCAAGTGTCTTAGCATTTTTCTCTCTCTCTCTCTCTCTCTCTATATATATATATATATATATATATTTTTGCTTTTCACGTGGTTACTCTCTTTACGCGCGCAAAGAGTTCGTTGATATTTTTCCCTCTCGTCAAATCACAACAAAACAACCGAGTCTCATCTGTGTGTCAGCAAAAAAAAACACAAATAGAATCAAAACACGAAAGAAAAAACAGAAATACTATCTATTATCTTTAAAAAACGAGAGAGATGTTAATTCGTATCTGCGCGTGACGTGTGCGCGAAAATCACTTCCCTTAATTTAACGAGGACAGAGAAACAAAACAAAAAAAGAGCCGCGGAGCTCTCGTAAAAATTCCTCGACGGGCGCATAT
The DNA here is from genome assembly GCA_014825685.1 of Pseudomyrmex cubaensis. Lineage (NCBI taxonomy): Eukaryota > Metazoa > Arthropoda > Insecta > Hymenoptera > Formicidae > Pseudomyrmex > Pseudomyrmex cubaensis. Next base: position 42,130 of record QVOA01017116.1, on the reverse strand, counting down.
TTTGTTAATTCATTTAAAATTAATTTCTCGAGCGTCAGGCACACGGTCGAAAAGCGTGTACGACACGGGATTCGCGCACGTGTTTGCCTTCGCGTCTGACTAAAATATGAATAGAGAGCACGCGAAACACACACACGCCCATTAAATCCCGACACGAACAGAGTGCGCGCGCGCGCGTTCCTTAGTGTGAGTGGATTTGTTAAACAACATGTAAGCACACACATCGAATATGCATTACGTTCCATCGATATCACCGCGCGCGCGCGCTCGTTCATCGACTTTGTTTGTTCTTCGGTGTATTATCGAGACACGCGCTTCATCAATTATACCGTACGTAATTAACATTTGATACCTGCATGTGTTTGTGAATTATTTCGCTGCCTGACTTTACGCGCGCGCGCTCTGCGCGTGGTCTGGACGCAGAGAGTGCTGCAAGCGTCCACACGCGGGGTTTCGACGTAAACGCTAATATTAATGCCGAACTTGTTGTTTGGCCATTTATGGCGCACGTTTGTATGTATCTTTACCCTCTTTTGGAATTAATAACGACAGGCTATATACACGTACACACACAAGGCTCGATAAACAAGAAAATATCGAGCGAAACGCGTAAATTTTAATTTCCGATATTAATCCCCATCTTGAGTTTAATTACCGTTTCTAATTTTGTAATTTCTCGCGCCCCTTTTAATTAGAACAATATTTGTCCGGAATGATGTTTACGGTTCTCGTCCGGCGTGCGTTAAATTTATACGAAAGTTACGGCAATTATGTCGGCATGCGCCGCCCACGTAACGAGAGGGAAGAGGGGAAAGGAGGGGGAGAAATTTACACGCGACTGTAAAACGCCGCGGTACACTTTCGTCGATACGCACCATAGTGAGCATCGTGTTGGCGCTGTCGGTGCTCGTGTTGATCGTGGTCTCGGACGCGGTGCTCGAGCCCATGACCACGACTTTCGGCACCGTGCGGCAGCTGCGGCTGCCGCCGGCCGCCTTGAAGTTGAACCGCCGGATCGCGGACGACAGAAGGTCGCCGTCCCGTCCGCCGTCAACCGCCCCATGTTGACCCCGCGCTGGCTGCGACTGCGACGTATCCCCCGTCTCACACGCGTTACTCCCCAAACTGCCGCATCTGGTTGCCGACTCGCGATTCCTCGCGCACCCCTGAAACAAATTGTGGACTCGCGCGTGACATTCCGCTCGGGACGACTCTCCCGGGAATGAAAGAGAATATATATATATATATATATATATATATATATATATATATATATATATATATATATATATATATATATAT
>QVOA01017116.1:0-40794 GCA_014825685.1 Pseudomyrmex cubaensis | reverse complement strand
TATATATATATATATATATATATATATATATATATATATATATATATATATATATATATATATATGTATCAAAGACCGAAAGGGAGTAATTCTCGTGGCTTCTTAGTATTCCGAGTCGTCGCGATCTAATATCACGATTACCACTGAATAATTCATTCGGGTGCGTTCGATAATTATGTTCGCTTTTCACAGTCGGTGATTAACCTCGATTTTATTCGAAAGGGCAAGTTATTACAGCGTTTATGTGATTCTCATACAGACGAGAGAGAACAATTGTCGCATTTTATCTTTCGCACCTCGAAAGAATACGCGGAATAAATTGCCACATTTTATTTAATCGTCGAAAGAGAAAACGCGGTGCGAAATATAGACACGTAAAATACACGTCTGAAAAAAAAACGAGAACGGACGTCAAGAAAATTAAAACGTTAAAAAAATAATTTCGCGAATCGACGAGCAGTTAGTCGCGGAAAATCCAACGCGAAGAAGAAGAAAAATTGAATTTTGATTCGCTTACTTACTTGAGCCTTGTGTTCCGGGGTGGACGGTGGATTCGGTGTGGTCGGCAGCGAGCCCCCCGCAGGGGTACAGTGCCGCAGTCGCGCCAGGGCCGTGCGAAGCCCCTCCGTCACGAGGCCCTTTTATTGCTTCGGCTTCTTTTCTTCGCCACCGCCCCCCGCGCCTCGTCTCACCACCTCGCCGAGCGTTGTTGTTGCCCCTTTCGCGCGGGACTCGCCCCGTAATCCCTCGGCTGCGCGCTCGAGATCCGTTCTACGCCGCGCGTATTCACAGAAAAGACGATCGCCCGCGGTGGCGGTCGGGAAATCAGCCGTCTCGCTGCGTCGTGCCGCTGATTGTGCCGCGCGTCGCTTGTCGGTCGCTACATTCACCATCTCACAGCGATCCGCGCGCAGCGATTTTCTCCCTTGCGTCCTTGTCCCTTATTTGTCTTCTCCGCGCCGTCTGAAAATTACAAGAAGCGTAACCGGGATTTCATCTCTACTGAGTATTGCTGAGAAAACCGACGGATTAATTGATCGGTGAGCGATTAAGTGAATGACGAAACTTTTGTCGCGCGCCGGCAGTGTTAAAAACTGTCGGTCATCAAAACCGATCGCGTTTTCTTACGACCGACTCGAGAAATTAATGAATTTAAAACTAAAAGATATTCAAAATTACTAGAATTGTTGTGAAATAATTTAGATGACACACACACACGTGTGTGATGTAGAAAGCAAAGTTTGCGCTGTCAGAAAATTATGAGGCGACAGCTTCGTGTCAAAGTAGGTTCAAATACACACAATGTGTGTGTACACACGAGAGAGATATTCATCCGGAGCGCGCATTTCCCGCTCTGTTTACAGCGCGTCGATGCACGTTACTCCCCTCCGTTCATCCGTGAAACATTCAAAGGGCAAGGCGATGGTCACCTACTGATCAACCGTAAAAAGTAATTACTTTCCGAACCTGTTCGAAGAAGACGCCCTCCCCTCCCGCCCTGCGGAATGATAACGATTTCTTGTGTCTGCTGACTCGGCAGAGCGCACGTCAAACGAGAAACTCTCGGAGAAACGGTGTGAGCCCGTTGAGCACGTTTTCTCTCGCAAAACTCGCGAGTTCTTGGCGATATACTCATCCACGCGGACTTCTCTCTCTCTCTCTCGTGTGTCGGCGAACGTCAAAGTTCCACGTACGACGCGAAACAACGCGCGGCGCGGCGCGTGTTGCCGAGTTATACAGCCCGAGTTTCCATTTTAGATTCGCATCAGAGTCGGAGGGGAGGGCAGTGGTATACACGCGAGACTGCCGCGGCGTTTAGTATTTACCGTGTCGGAAACAGGCGGTTGCAAAAAGTTTCTATTAAACGATCTCCCGGCAAACGGCGAGTCGCGTGCGCGCGGTAAATAAGTTATTTAAATTCAATTTATTAGAGAGATGATCCTCTGAGATTTTTTTTCTTCCCCTTGCATCGCGCTCGGAAAAATGTTGCTCTCGAAATAAATATCTTCGTCGTCGCCGTGTGAATTCCCGCGACTATAAAAAAAAAAAAAACGATATTTTCGAGTGAACTTGAGTTTTCTCGCGCACAAAAATCCCTTCTCTTACGCCCGAATATGTAAACGCCGGTCTTTGTTTTTTTTTTGCGCACTTGCGCGTCGGCTACTTTCAAATCCTCATTTTTCTCTCAAGAGATGCGTTTACTACGTGCCGTTAAAAAGAAAAAAAAATAATAATAAATAACAACCACCGCACCGAGAGCACCGTCGTGTCACCACGTGCGTTCTTCTTCTGCGAAGAAGCCATTATTTTATATATACGCGCGCGTTAAACAGCCCCCCGTTATCTTACGTTATCACCTATTAATCCCTTTCGTGTAAACGAAGGTTGCGTTGCTTTGTCGCGGCACGTTCTCTCTCTCGAAGCATCGTCAACTCCTTTCGCTTCGCAACACCGCCAGGAGAAGGTTTCTGCAAAATTCCGAACCGTCTGTGAGAGAAACGGCACAAAGGGACGAGATAAGGGAGCGGAACAAAAGGAGCTACACACAAAACGAGAAGCGCGCTCGTACATATATTATCTCTCTCTTTCTCCCTTTCTCTCTCCTTGTCTCACACACACCGTACAACTCATTTCGCGTTTTACGAGTTTCCGTTTGTGGCGACGAATCCGATTTTACAATCTCTAATTTCAATTTTGCTCCCGCCGCGGATTTTGCCGGGGGATTGTTTTTTGACGCGCGAGGAATCTCGAGACGCGATGACGCGCGTCTCGAAAAAAGAAAAGAGGAAAAAAATTGCGCTCGTAAATCAGTCGCGGACGAGGCGCGTATTAAAGCTCATAAATTGGGAGAGAGAAGAGCGCATTCCCGTTAACCCCGTCCATTGAGAAAATAGCGAGCGTCGCAAATTTCCGCTTAAAGGTGAAGCACGCGCGCACGGATCCGCCTCGCGTCTTCAAGCTTTCCGAGATCGCGCGCGACTTAATTTATTATCCACCGGCGTTCTTTCGCTAAGTTATCTCGACGGTAAGCATTCCCGGTCTTTCTCTTCCTCCCGTCTCGTTTTGCAGTCGCGAGCCGAAAGCTCAACTTGTTCACACGCGGGTTTAAACATTTAACCCGCGAGACGGATCGATCTCGCGCGGAGCTTTCACTATACAAAATTCCGACGCATTTCACGCGCGCGACACTCGCACCCCGAGACGCGGCGGAAAATACGTCCGAACAAATACCTACGTGTTTCGAATTCGCGTGGAAAAATATCGTAAACAGCGAGGATTAAATATTCGCGTCGCGAAGAATATCGCGCCGAGCGAGAGAAAAAAAAACAACACGCACGCGATGTCGCGACGTAAAAATCACTTTACCGCGATATTCTAAAGCTTTCGAACAGCTCGGAGTTTTGTACCGCGACCGGGGATTGTGTTTGTATTATTTTACAAAAAGCTTTCATCAGCTCTTTTTTTTTTTATTTCATCGCGACGAAATCTGTCCCGCGAAATCCCGCGAGAAGAAACAATTGGCTCGAGACACCGCGCTTCGAGATCGCAAATTACTCTCCGGAAACCACAATGGGTTAAATTTTCCGTGTCAAAATACTTGGCGGAATTAACGAGCGCTGCGTCGTATATTTTGTTTTTCTTTTTTTTTTTTGTATATTTCCGTTATACGTATATCGATGCGTGCGCGTATTGGTTTTGCGATACCACCCCCGGTGGCAGCGAGTGTCCATTGAACGCGGTCATCAGCGCGCGGAAATATTTTCAACGCCATTTGTCAAATAAACGATGAATTAGCTTTTCCGGCTATTACGGGCACACGTTTGGTTGGTTGCTGTACGCGCGCAACACACGCAACCACACAATTGCGCATCCCCCACAATCGGGTCGGGAGTAAACGTATCGATTAATTACAATACGGTCGCGTTTCTCGCGCGACGAGATTCCTCGTCGTCGTTATATCAGCGCGCCGAGTCCGAAGCACCGAAGCGTGAAACATCGAAGCGTGAAAATCGTCAGTCGCGAAGAGGAAGGTTGCAACGCGGCGCGATCTCGAAACGCGCACTTTGTTCACACATCGGTTAAGGAAGAGGATATCAAATTCGTTCGGAGGATACACGTTCGCTTGATAGATTTATCCGCAAATCTACGCTTCGCGATTTCAGAAAATTAATGTGCAATAAATTTCGTTCGAAAGCGCGGAAGTAAATATAAAGTTCGCGAAAAGTTGTGCTAATAACCGAAATACTACGTACGTTATAATAATTCCAATTCCAAACTTCATACGATAATTCAAAACGCGTGAAAGCGACTTAATGCCACATTGTCGCCCTTTTCCCCCGAATCATGCGCGGCTTCAAATGTTATCGGAAAATCATCGCGGCTCTATCATCCCGAATAATAACGAGAGAGAGAGTTGTGGGACGACACACACACACACACGCAAGTTAATCGAATTTCGCGCACGATGAGCGGAATTTATTCTATTGTCTTTCGTTTGTACGACTTCTGTGAGTACGAAGTTCCGCAGATGCATCAACCGAGTTTCGATACATCGTAATTATCGCGGCGAACGTAATTTCGCGAGATATCGCGGTTTATTTTCCAACGATAATAAACGCAAATAATTTATTATCGATTATTCGCGACGAATTGCAATATTGTGGCGATATTGAAAATGTGATTTTACACATGTAAGAACATTAATATGTAAATTTACAAACCAACTATTAATTTCCTAAACTGTAATCAAGTCTGATTGTGCGCGATATGAACGTACAGAGAGAGAAAGAGAAGATATTGCTCTGCAATTTGTGAATTTCGTAATGATCTCCGGCGTCGCCCATTCAGTTTCACTTTTTTTTTTATCTCGATCGAGTTCGCGCGGATCGTTTCCGAAACTTCGGCCAAAAGGAAAAAAACAAAAAAAAACTCCCCGGGGCGAAATAACCGCCGCCGCGCGTTAACCACTTCGCGCGAACGAATTCGGTACACTTGCAGGTATCTGATCGTATTTGGGAGTTTGTTGATCGAATGGATTTCGATAAGCGCGCGGACGGAAGAGAGTCGGTTCATTTTTCAAATGGCGAACACCTCTCCCCTTCCGTTTCCGCGCTCTCTCTCTCTCTCTCTGCTCCGATTTCACCGGATGGTCGTCTGTGATCGGACGTGCTACAACGGGCGCGCACGTCGCACGTGACAAATCTGGGCTATTAACTTCGTCCATGTGGACGATTAATCGGCGGATTAATATCGGGATCGATCGTGACGGAAAATTACAAGCGACGTGTCTCGCGAATTACGCAGCCGCCGAGTGATGGAGATCGGCGATTAGACCGACGGATTGAAACCTCCGGGAGAAAAAAAAATTGCGTTTCGCGCGAGAGAAAAACAAAACAAAGCAATTAGTTTTATAAAAATTAATCGAAAATTGTAAATTTTAAAATATAATAATAAAATTGCACTGTGTCGTCATTAAAAAACCGCTGCGCGCACATGAGAGGGAATATCAATCGATAGAAAATTAAATTCTCATAAACATTTATAATCCTCATAAATATTTGCGCGGCATAAAGAACGTCCAATTTGCATATTAAGGTTTCAATATATGATAATGAAAAATTTAGCGATGCGTTATGCACAACGTGTGTGTTATTTTATAATAATAAATAACATAATTAATTAGATTGTACGTGTACGTAAAGTGTCAATAAATTGCCATAACGAACGCGGCGCAGTAATCGGGGTCGATGCGAGGCACGTTTATACTGCATATCGGTAAATCCGCCGGTGGTTGGTGGGCAACAACGGGGCTGAGAGAGAGTGTGTGACGAGAGGTTACGACGATGAACAGGGGGAGAGGTCGTGGTGATGGAAGAGAGAGAGAGAGAGAGAGAGAGAGAGAGAGAGAGAGAGAGAGAGAGAGAGAAGCGACAGAGAGACATTCCTCTCTCTCTCTCTCTCTCCCCTTTCGTACCCCTTTCGTTCCCGGCCGTTCGTTTGGCGTTCTCGTGTCACAAAGAAGAAACTTTATCCGATTCTGTCCCGACCTGTCATCTCTCTCTCTCTCTCTTCTCCGACAATCTCTATCTTTCTCTTATCGGAGATACAAGAGAGAACACAGCCAGGTGGAAAACTCAGCTCACGTTGGCGCCGTCGACTTGAACGGGCGAGCGTTTCCGCTACGTTGAGCCGAGGAGGTGAAACACGAGGCGAAACCCTTCTCGACGGGGAAAAACGTGTGTGTTGCTCGAGCGAAACAATCGAGGAGGAAAAATGAAGACCGCTCGTAACATGGTTACGGAGAGCCGGACCGGAGAGATCGGAAAGACACGGTTGCAAATTCAATGGCGCCTGTGTGCGAATCGCGATCTCGGAAGCACGCGAGAATAATAATCTCTCCTTTTCTCTCGCGCGCTTTTCACGTATAAAAAAACGTTGGCACTTAATACACACACAACGCGGATTTTACATAGGCGCGTCTACAAACGCGACGTAGCGTGTGAGACTCTCTTTTTAATTTCTTTCAACTTCCACGACGCGAAAAGATAAACTCGTTGTGTATCGGTTTCCCCGCGTTTTGTTTTTTACCGTAAATAAAACGCGTCACGTGAAATTGCGTGTGTACACACACAGCGAGAGTGACAATATAAACTTGTCAACAACAAAGTCGACAGCGTCGAATTATAAGCGCGATAAAACAATTGTTTTCCTCCTAGATATCGTTACACCGGCGGCGTCTCCGCCTTGTGTGTTAACACGCGGAAAATAAGATTCGTTTTCGGAGGAAAAAAAAACGCGTTCGGCTTTTTTCTTCTTTTCCAATGTCGATCTTTCGCCCACTTCGCGACGCGCGCGCATTATTTCGACGACGGACGGAGAGGATGATGATTCGCGCAAGTGGAATAAGTCAATAACAGAGGATTCCTCCACTTCAAATACATCACACAGTTCGTACTTAAAACGAATTTCCCGCAATCACGAACTTAGTCCATTCCGCCACGTATAAAACTCCCTCGACTTTTTAATTCTCCCTCCCTCTCTTTTTCTTTCTTTCTCTCTTTCTCTTTCTTGTAGTTCTTCGCTTTCAGCTCTTACAGAGTAACTAACTGCTATTTATCGGGGAACGACGCAAAAAACCTCGGAAGTTCGAATGTGGGTCATTATCACTCGCTCACTCTTCGTTTTCTGCGGACATTCGCGCTACGTGCGCATGTGTGTGTGTGCGTGTTCCTAAATATGAGATAGCGCGCAACACACATCTACTCTTATTAATTGGACGCCCGGTGAAACATGTCGCGCGCGAATCGGTGATTCATTACCATCGAGAAACAGAGATTCGCCTGGCTCCGCTCTCGCTTCGGTTCTTCCCTGCGCGATAGATGATGAGCAATCATTCTAACGACCTTCCGATACGACCGGGTGTGCATTTCTGTGCACGCCCGGGAACACAATGGCGCGCACCGTGCGAAAAACCTTCTTTAGAATTAATATTGATTTCCGCGAAACAACGTCATTTGTTTTTTTTGCGATATTGACACGGATATCGACAATTCGATTTCTCAACCAGTCGGTTTCGACGCGTTTTTCTTTGCCGAAAATCGTAGAGGACGACGTCGCGCACACGCTTATCGATCCCGATTGGAACTTACTTATCGCGCCGTAAACGTTCGATAGCGTGTTTCGCCGCAAGCAAAACAACGCGAACAATGAAAAAAAAAAAAAACGCGATAATTGGATAAAAACTTCAACTTAAAAATCGCGCGCAAGCAACACTCTATTGTGTCGGAAAAATCCGATAGCGGTAAAAACGAGTAGCGAAATGTGAGTTTAAAGTGACCCGAGCGCGCACAGCCGGCGAAAACACACTGGGATATACACACCGGGGTAGCTTGTGAAAAACTTTTCGAAATTGATCGGAGAGACGCCGGAAGGATCTCCGTCGCCGCGCGATCTGGCACCACTTCTGGACGCGATCAGGAACTTTTCCGTCTTTTCAGAGAGCGCGGCTGTTGTTGTTTTGTACAGAAGAGAGAGAGAGAGAGAGTCACCTGAAGGTTATCGCGCCGACTAAATCGCTCAGCTGTGTTTTTGTCTTCGCACCACACACACACACACACGTCTCGTATTGCGCGCGTATTTCAATTCCGAGAGTGAGAGAGCCATTGAGCGTGTCAAGTGTGTTACATCGAGCGACGATAACGTGAAATTTCAATTAGAGCAATCGCAAGCGATAGCGTCTCCAAGTGAGAATTTCGAGCGTGTTATGTATATTATTTCCGTTTCACACAAGAGGAAGAAACTCACGGAGAGATTCGGTAACAGACTGCGAGAGATCGCGTTGATCTTTTCTCGTCCCGATTGAACGCTCGTCAGACGGAGGTGTGTCGAGAGCGCGACTCTCGCAACTAATTCAGGAACGCGATGATTAGTTATTTCTCGAATTATACTCCGACCCGAGGGAGATATTTAGCGGGAGAATATTTACTACGTAGGACGTACTTTGTATACATGTATGTATATATATAGACGATAGTATCTCGCACGGTTAGGTGTGGTATATTTCCGAGTGTATATTTCCGAGAAATCGTGTTGCCTTTTCCGCGTTTTGTCGTAAGGTCGAAGTGCGCGGTGTGCTTTTGAATTGTTTACGAATATCCCAGAATCGCACAGCACCGCGCGCGCTCTCTTCGAAATATAAAGAATTGACGGAGTTTTTGTTTATTAAAGCGCGCGCACACACACAAACACGCGGTACAGCGCTGACACCGAGTAAACTTCAAGTCGTTGATATTTGATTCGCGGGATATGTGGATGTTTGCCATCTCTCGCGCGCGAGAACATTTTTGCATAAACTTGACAAACCACCGGTAGCGCGCGGACCGCGATTGTGATATTTTTTTTACTTCGGAAAAGCGTATTCATGCTTTTTTTATTTGCGGTAAGGCGTTTTTTATTTAGGTGATTTTTAATAAAAGATTATATTAATATAACGCGGATATATACACACATCTCCTGAATACTCGGACGTGTGTGTGCGCGCTCGCGCGCTTACGATAAATTATAATTCAAACGTTTTGCAATGTTCGACGTTTTATTACGCTTCGACGATCGTGTCGAAACGTGTATTACGGTAGCGCGAGAATGAGGGAAAATAAAATAAAATACCTCATTAGCGCAGTTTATCTATTAGAGTCGAGAGAGAAAGAGAGAGAGAGCCGATGTACGTTAGAGAACGAAGGGGAATATTGTGAGAGTGAATATTTATCGGATATATAGGGAAACAGAGGCGTGCGAGAGATGAGGGGGATATTATTATGCGCTGCGAAGCGAGTCCTTTCCGCGAGCGTCAAACAGAAATGCATTGCATATAAATTGGATGTCAAATTTGCACTAAAGCAAGCTCAATCGAGAACATAAATGGGAAAACAAGAGGGAAAGAGAGGGAGGAAGGAGGAAGGAGAGCGAAAGAGGTCAATCAACTGGATTAATCACAAATGGATCGTTTCAAAAGTACGCCAAATCGGAATCCATGCATTTCGATGTTTTACACGTTTCTCGTCTCTCTTTGCGTATCTAATATCGTTAAAACACTAGCAACGGGGCAACCGATGCGATAAAATAATTTGTTTTTTTTTTTGTGTTTTTTTTTTGTAGTTTTTTTTTACATCAAGATTTTTACGAAAAATACGTGACGCTTTTTTCCAAACAACAGGTACTACTGGCGCGGATGTTTAAATTCACGCTTGCTCTCTCTCTCTCCTGTCAATTTTGCAGCGAGAAATTATCAATTAATTTTCTATCAAACAGCTCTCTCTCTTTTTCTCTCTTTTTCTTTCTCTCAGCAACATTTGCCATTTAATTCATCGGTGAAAAATCTTTGCGATCTTTAACACACTTATCCGGTCCACAGGGATTAAAAAAAAATAGAAAAAAAAATCCACACAACCTACTGACTTTTACGTTAACTCGACGCGTCTTTGAAGCGATCAATTCAATTTCACGTATACCGCGAGTGCAGAGAGAGAGAGAAAGAGAGAGAGAGAGTTTTCGCGAAAATTCTCACTCGGTGCAATTCGAGAAGCGCGAGGGAACGAGGGAATCGCGTTGCCGGAGAGCTCCGCTCTCGGTTAAGTGCACATCCAAGTTCGCCAAGGGTCGTTCGACTTTCTCTCTCTCGTTCGCACATACTCGGGGAAAGGTGTGAGAAAAACGGGTTGTCCCGACGTTGGACTCTTCGACACTCCAAACACGTACAATACGTCTCTGCGTGAAGCGTGGATATCTTCGTTTTCGAACTCCGGAAAGAAATTGGATATCCGGTTGGAGTTTTGCTTCGGAAAAAGAGAGAGAGAGAGAGAGAGACAGAAAACGACGACGATCGTTTCTCGTTCGTTCGTAGCTTCGAAACTCGGCTCCGTCGAGTAGCTCTCGAGGCACGTTTTCGCATCGGCCTTCCTCTCTCTCTCTCTCTCTCTCCCGACCTATATTCGATCGGCCACGGTGTCCGACAACAAGCCGCCGCTCACGCGGTTGGTAACCGGGAATCGGGACCGATGTAACTGCGACCCGAGAAACAGTTTTCGAAGCTGCGGGAAGGTTTTAGGGAGGTTTCACGATCCGATTATCGAACAAAAATCGTCTTCTTCATCGTCCGTCTTCAATTCTACGTCTCTTTGACCCTCCGAAAAAAGGTAGGAATTGTAACATAAAATATGGAGGGTGCCGCGTAATTAGATCTTTACTTCTAATTGGGAGAAATGGTTCTCTACATTATTACGTACAACACGATACGTTAAAACAGCAACGTCGCACGTAACATGTGCACCAAAACTGATGGAAATACGACGTGAACACGTAAATGAGACAAGAGATTGCGCATCGGCAATCGCTAACGGTAAAATAAAATTCACGTGAACAATGTGAATTCAAATTGCAGATTATTATTACGCACGTTACGCAACAACGTCTTCTTGCTCTCGCGAAAAAAGAAAAGTTGTGCGGAAAATTCTAAAAAAAAAAAAAAGAAGACGGTTTTCTAAAACCTTTTACTGCGTCGCGTGTTTATTCCTACCTTCGCTTCCACTCTTCCAATCTTGCCTCTAATAAACGCATCAGTCCATCACGACTATCGGAAAACTCATCGTCGTTCATTTAATGCGCGATGCGGCCCTCGAGGCACGCGACGAAACCGATGGTGCATCGACCGATTCACGAGAGAAGAGCGCGAATTTTTTCCCGAGGCGCGAATCTCGCGCGATAACAACCCTCTCTCGCTTCTCGACAGCTCTATATCGCGCGTACACACAGAAAGAAGAATGGTATCGCGCGTCAATGTCAACTCGCGCGCGTATTCCGTCGAGAGTCGCGCGCACTTACATACATATATATGTACGATCACACAAACGCGCGTCTTCTCCGCGTCGTCGATTCAAAAAGATCGAAAAGAGAGAGAGAGACAGACAGAGAGAGAGAGAAAGAGCGTCTTTGGAGTGTCTTGCTCTGAATTTCGATTCGGAGAACACGTTCGCGAGAAAAGACGCCACGCGAGCGACGAAACGCGGGGGTTGATGCGCGACGAAGCGCGTCCGTACGTTTGGCGCGAGCATTCACACGTATACGTGTATACACACGTGTACACACGGGGATACGATTGCACATGCACATGCACGACGTCCGCTCGTGAACGAGTCGCACGCGGCTACCACAGAAGACGGAGGGGAAGAGGGCAGGGGGTGCGGACAGAGAGAGAGAGAGACACGCACGGGACGATCGTGCACGTGTGCCGAAACCCCGTGAACTCCGTGGGGGAGGCTCGCACGCAATACCTAGAAGAGGAGGCTTCCTCGGAAAAACGAGATTGGACGAGGCTGAGAGAAGGAGAGGAGCACCTTTCCGCTCTCGCGCTCCACGTACGACTGTCGCATCGCGGTAACACTCGCAGCGAACGGCAACGATGCGCAGGAGCGTGCGAACGCCTGCGCTTCGCCTCCTCCATATCAACCCCTCCGTCTTTCTCCTACGCCTCCTCTTCCTCCTCCCCGTCATACCCTCTTCTTCCGTTTCGCGCGGGTTAAAGTTAAACCCCCGGCTGTTGTTGTTGCTTGCCCACGCCATCGGCTACCGTTTCCTCGTGACCCCCTTCGATTTCGCCGCCGTTTCGCGTTCCCCCGATAAGCATCGGTGTAAGGGTGATGGGCGAATACGAGCGCGCCGCGCGATAAAACACCTAGGCGCCCTAATTGGACGCCTCCGTTAAACGACGAGCGAAAAAACGAACCCCGACACGTTCCACTTTAACCCTTCGAAAAGGGGTTTACAAACGTTTTTAGCAGCTTGTATAATTCATTCCCCTTCCCGACGATTCACGGCGCTCCCGCCAAGCGGTGACAACGATATTTTTACGACCGCATTGAAAAGAGTAATAATCTCGGGGGAGGAGAAAGAAGGAATTATAAAATGGAAATTTTTTTTCCCCCGTTTAAAAAGTCGGCCAACTCGAGCGGCGAACAATGGCGCTAAAAAATTCAAGCGGATATTTCGATGTACGTACACGTGAGGAGGAGAGGGAAAGGGAAAATAACGGACTCGCGGAAACACACAAATTTTCTGGGATATAAAGCGAAGATAAGCAAGAGGCGAGGTAAGTTATCTCTCTCTCTCTTCGAGCAAGTGCGCAGTTCCAGTCTCTTTTTCCGCTTAAAGAGATAAAATCGTGAATCGTCGTTATGTAATCGATCGACATTTTGCTTTCAATTTGCCGCGAGGACGTTTGCTCGCCGAAACGACTTGTTCTCCTCCGAGAAGAGAGGGAGAGAAGCAGCTCTCTCTCTCTCTCGAGTTCCGAAATACACGGCGCTTAAGTCGAGGGGATGCGAGCAAACTACCCGTGTGCGATTCCGTGTTATCGTCTATCGAGGCGTATTCGGGATAAAGGTGACTGACCCGAGGACCTTCTCCCCGACAACCTTCGTCTTCAGTTCACGAGACGCGAGGAAGTGATTGTGCGAAGTAACGCGCGAATTGTTATATTCGCGCGCTCGCGTGTGCGTGCGCGGGCACACGTCAAGGTAAAGAGTCATCAAGTGTGAGGGACGTGAATATTTTACAGCCGCCGTGCTTTTGTGTTTTTGGGTCAGCGATAAATTGGTGTAATTACGCAAGGGGAGAGGAAGAAAAAAAAACCCGCGCGAGAGAAATAAAGTTACTTTCCGCGAGATTTGCCCGCGAGCTTTAATGTTCAAAAAAAAGAAAAAGAATGAGAGAAAAATATCATCGCGCTAAGTACAATTGTTTTGCGTTCATCTCCGCATAGAAGCCGGTGTGGAAGTCACACACCGGAGTTTGTGTCATAAAGGAAAAGGAGACAACGTTTTGTGTTCCCCCTTTTATATTTGATGAAAAAGCTTTCGCGAGAAGCGTCCAAACATCTGTGAGTGCATGAGAACGCACGCGATATTCTCTTCCTTCAATATTTTTCTACGTGTACACATACACAGAGAGAGAGAGAGAGAGACCTGCCGGTTATGTTATACACGTGTGTACACGCGCGCGCGCGCGAAAAAAAAAAAAAAAAAAAAAAAAAAAAAAAAAAAAAAAAAAAAAAAAACAAAACAAATTTATTCACGAGAAAGGATCGCGTGGCGAATACCATTATCACGATAATATTCTATTTCGCTTTGTCTCTGTCTCGCGTTTTAATACACATTCGCGCGCACTCTCATTACGATCTTCCTATCGTAAATAACTCGTTTTAATAACATGTTCTTACTCGTTAGACGGAAATACGATATACGTGTTGAAAAAAAAAAGAAAACAAATGTGACGCGTTATACGTTTTAAAAAACGTTTCCTCTGTTTTAATACCTCGATAGCCCGAGAGTGGGTATCTTGCGACGTACGTACGCGAGTTTTTATTTCGCCTGCTTTTTTGCATCTGACAGGCGCGCACGTCGTTCGATCCGCGCCGGTCGAACCGATACACACAATCGCTTTGTAACACAACATCCGCGGAGAGAGAGAGAGAGAGAGAGTTTACATCGACGTATATTATCATGTCTCCGAGGGTTTCTTAAACATCGACCGCCGTATAATTACCCGCTCACGATCGATAGACTGGCGGATGATATTCCTCTTTTCGCTCTCTCGTCCCCCTTATTATTATTATTTTTTTTTTTTTTTCTTTTTCCGTCCGCTGTGCTTTTATGCACGCGTCGCGCACGGCAAGACGATCGACCGGCCAATTAACCAGCTGAGAAGCCACTCGGGCTCTTTTCTCATCGAGAGCTTTGTATCACGTAAGTGCTTAATATACATCCCCTACTCAACCCCGATGGGGTTGATGCAGGAAGCTCTCTCCTGCGCGCCGCGGGAGTCTTCCCGTCACCTTAACGACGAGCGATCGCTCTTTCTTTCTCTCTCTCTCTCTCTTTCTCCCCGTGTCTCTCGACGTGTCGTGTTTACAACCGCATTTTCCGACGGAATACCCAATTATCTCGGACTTAACTCCCCGCGAGACACAATAATCGCGCGATCGCGGGTTATCTCTCTGGTTTTCGTGCGGGAATTACATATCTCGCCTTGTCCGGGCTTCCGGTTTCGCGCCGATGGACGAAGGACGAGAATTTCGGAAGGAAGTGCTCGGTACACGAATCGCAATCGATAAGACTACGAGAGAGAGAGAGAGAGAGAGAGAGAGAGCCGAAATATACATTTTCTTCGCGAGACCGATTAATTCTCGGGTTATACAAATTTAACGGGCGCGGAATATAGATTAAGGAGAGTGGATATCGGCGTAGTATTTCCGCGTGGCATTTCTAAGGAGAACATATAGCGGTGAACGACGTCCGGTGTTACGAAGGCGGAACACAATGACCTATCGGGAGGATAGACGCCGGGTTTCTCTTGGCGCGTTCGACGGAAAAAAAAAAACCAGAACGAAGAAGAATCGCGCGTGAAACGCCATATAAAAGATAACGAATGATTACCGAGAAGTTTTATTAAAGTTTTTGTTCTTAACGAGAAAACAACAAAACTAAACACCTGATGTGTGAACTGTGATAAGATAATTGGTCTAAGTTATCGGAATAACAATTAAAGTGTGTCAATTTGTCTAATAAAATTATTAGAGTCGGGAATTTTCTGGAAATTCAAAGATGTAACGGCTGTACACGTGAACACGTAAACACGCTTTCTTGGCGAGTCACGCGGCGGACAAACACCGTTCGCGAGCTTTCGGGCTTGTCGAATTTTCACGACGGTTACATCGCAACTTGTGTCGGCGAAGAGCAATCACGAACAATCGCTTGCGAGCAACCGATCGACCTAGGCGTTTTCGTATCAGCGAATCATTGTACGTAGCGTAGTGGTGAAGCTAAATAAATATAAGTGAGTTGTGCCATTTATTCACGGACGTGTAATTCCGTCAGCCACGTCTCATCGTCGATTAAAATCCTTACAGACGTTTTTTAACAAAATTATTAGACAAATAATTTTCTTTGTCTAATAAAATTATTAGACAAATTGATTAATTGATTAATTAGCATTATTATATTATCCTCGATATATCAGCGAACGTTACTTGAGAAGAAGCATAAAAAAATCGACGTGTTGCATACTAGTCACAATATGTGGGAATTATTCTCTGACATTAATGTTAACGATGGTTACAAAGAGGGTTAATCTATATGTGTGTAGTTACGTGGGAGTGTGCGTGTGCTCCACATTAGCATATTAATAGTTCTGGGTTCACATGAATCTCCTTGAGGGTTAATTGACTTTCGTGCTTGAGCGACGTCTTAATGATTGCGATCGGCTTCGTCTTGCGAAGCTCCTCTCGATCGTCTTCTCATCATCGTAGCTTCGGGGGCGAAGTTTCGCCGCGTTAGCGGCAAATTATTGAGCTTCGCTGGTGAACGCTCGCGACGTTTGCGCAGATGAGCGATGTCTTAGCGAGAGAGAGGAGCTTGTGCCGTTCACCCCGTGACGGTTCTGCCCTACATCGGACGCTGTTTTGATCCGCCGCTCGATGTGTCGAAAAATACGCGTCGACTCGCGAAATGCGCAACGACGACCTAGATTTAACTCTAACGGAAAGAGAAAGAGAGAGAAAGAGAGAGAGAGGGAGAGAGACAGACAAAAGGTGCTTTTAATCAAACATATATAAGAGAGATTTCATTTTTAGGCCAAATTTTGCCTTTTCATACTCTTTGAAGTACGGCGATGTAAAAAATACCTTTAGTTATAATTTACATTGTCTACTTATCGTTGACGTAAAAGAAAGGACGTAAAAGAAACGCACATTAAATATATATAGAATACGTAATTATTACTGAGAATTAGATTAAATGTTCGCAAGTCGATTTCCATCGGGCTCGGGCGAGGAAAAAAAATCAGGATAAAGTATTATCTCTAAATGTCTCTGGTCAGGTCTGACGAGATAATACTTAAAAGTTCAAAGTTGGACACCATTCTCTCTCTCTCTCTCTCTCTTTCTGCGGCATAGAAAAATTTTTCGAAGAGCGGGGAATGTTTTTTTTTTTTTTTACTCTTAATTCTCTTGAAAATCGAATAAGTCACTTCGTATAACGTGGGTGTATCCGGTTCTTCTGTTCTATATACACAGTGTGTGTCATTATCTTTATTAAGTGATTAGCGAGAGAGGATCGGATCTTGCGACAATAATTCGAACCAGTTTCTTCTTCATCTACGGCTTGTTCAGAGAAAATGGAAAGAATAAGATCTAATTAAGAGAAACTGACGAACGCAAATTGTAAGCGAAGTAATTGCGAGAATAAAGTCGGATCGTTTCTCTTGGCAAAAATAAATTATATAAATGAATTACTTTATTTCGAGAAAAAAAAACACACCAGCCAAAGAGACACACATTTTCGCGCTCGCGCGAGAAAAACAGACGGGAAATTAATAAAAATTATATTCTTTAGATGAACGCGCGGATATTTTATCTCTCAGATTTCAATGAATTTTAGTTGCAAATTGTTGCAAATTGTTCGACGTTGTTTTTGCGCGATGCTTTTCGCAGATTTTATACGACCCGATAAAAAAACAAAAAAAAAAAAAAAAATAATTAAATTACAACTGGTACAACACAATTGCATGTGTATAATCGACATCTCGCATACGTAGTATCAGATTGTGCATTATCATGTGTATTTGTCAAAGTTTCAACACGACATCTGAATATATAAATATAGACAAATGTGACGTATGTACGTTATCCTCGTTCACTTCGAAAACTACATAACACGGTTGACGCGCCACGGAAATAACTTTGCCGGGAGAAACTGCGTTCTTCCTTTTAATTGCATCGTGTGTGCATCGACGTAATGCAACTTTTCTCTACCGGGTCGCGCGGACGCAACGACTCGGTCGAAGTATGTGATTCAATTTGTTATCCTACGCGTCGCGCCCGTAAAGTGAATTAAAATCGAAGCGGACGAAAGAAAAATCTGTGCGAGCGCCTTCGCACACGGCGTAGGTCGTTTGCTGCAACAAAATATTTTCGATATTTCGAGGAGGAAACGCTAACGACGCGGTTTGTAAAACACACGAGAGAGTGCTGCGCGCGTCTCTCGCGTTGCTCTTCTTGGTCTTGTTTTACTAGTCGTTCGCCCGAAGACTTTCTAGTTCCTGAGACACAGAGAGAGAGACGCGGTTATTAGATATCGAACTCCAATTGAACTAATTGAAACAGCGAGCGATCGCAGAAAGCGGCGTCCGCGTTCGCTTTAGGTGTATTCTCGACTTTGCGGCAACGAGCCGTGTCATCCGATTGGCTCCGAAACAAGCGAAATGTCACTGCGTTATCCGCGTAATTACTGGCCGGTCGCTACTGACAGCTCGGGCTCAATTAACTGTGGTAATCGCGTCTGTCTAAACGCGCGGGCAGCAAATCGTTAATCTGTGACAAAATGCGCGAGAACGCGTTCCGTTTTTTTTTTTTTTAATGAAAAACGCCGTGGAAAATCTCCGGGAATAAATTTTCGGAACAATCGCGTTCTGAGATGTAAAACACTTACATTTCCACAACGCCTTCGTCACGACAGAGCGGAATATAGTTTTCGTCGATTTTTTTAATTACCTCATTTTTTCAACGCAGATCTCTCTGCGTAAAACGTCAGTTTGGCGAAATTGCGCGAACGATTCGTCGCGAGGTCCACGTCAAAAAAAGAAAAAAAAAAACAAAATTCCACGCGAAACGGGAACGTACGGGAAGGACGGACGAAATGTTTAACCGAGTGCAAAAAAATCCGAGCGAAATCTTTTTGCAATCAAAAAGAAGAGAAACTAGAGCGAAATTCGAAGATGCGGGTGGAACGATCTCTCGCGTGAAAACTCTCCGATTTATGTGTGTGTGTGTGTGTGTGTGTGCGTGTGTTTGTGTTGCGACCGCAAGGGATGAAACTTACGGTTGAAAATCAGCGCGATGAAGAACAACACACGAGCAACATCACACGCGGCTTGTATCCGTCATATCTCAGATTCGGCTGCGAAGATCTCAGGCGATGACCGCGTTTTCACCGTCGTCGCACCTTGCCCACCCGTTTAAAGCGCATCGCATCCGGCCGGCCCCGAACGCCGAGAGGGTTGATTGACCGCTAGTGGCACAGAGAGAACGGCCGCGGTGCACTATCGATTATACGTCGGGAGAGCGCGGCAGCAGCACGTGGTGCCTGCCTTCGACTAGGCCAGTATGCGCGCGGGGTCCTACGCCCTGTCGCGGGCGCACCAGCCGTTCGTTCTCTCTCTCCCTCTCTTTCTCTCTCTCGGTGCGCATGTTTATCGGCGCGCTTCACCGAGGGGGCTGATAAGGATCCGGTGCTCGGAGATATGCAGTCGCTCTGTTGTTTTGTCGTCCGGAGAATCGTGTTCCGCATATTTCGCATGTACTTCCGCATATTTTCTCTGTATCTCTGCAATGTTTTTTGTTTTTTTGTTTTTTTTTTTTTTTGTTTTTTTTTGTGGAGAGAGCATATTTCACAGAAATATATATTTTCCGGTTTGAATGTTTAGCGTGTTTTCCTCGCGGTATGTTTCGTCAAAATTTTCGATATATTTTACGTCTCCCGTCTTGACTCCGTTGTAGCAATTTTTTATTTTCAAATGTAAATGCCGATGCGCGTCACGACACGTGATCTAATGTCAGCTTATTATCGAAGGAGTAACGTTTACATCATCGGAAAGGAGATTAAATGAATTGAGAAGCGCGCTAAAGAGGAAAAATTACCGAAAAAATTCGTCTTGCCGACCGATTACACGCAATTACGCGTCATTATCCCAATAGAAGAGTGGAAAACTATTAATTACGATTAGATAGAATAATTACACGGTCGAACGAAAAGATCGAAATACGCGCAAAATGGATTAATTTGGCGGAAGATCAAATTAGTGAAACTTATACGAGCTTCTCCGTCCGAGCGGAGAGCTGAAAATTTCTCTGATCACGGGAAAACTTCTCCGTTCGACAACTCGCGCCGGAAGGGAGGTTTAATTTATCGGAGAGTTAACGCCGAGGATAATGTTGTTGTTGGTGTGAGCGGCTATAAAACGTCGTAATTTAAATCATCCGGCATGCATGTGTTGCGCGCGGAAAATGAATTCGTTGCAGTCACGCGAATCGTCGTTATACGTGCCGAATGAGTTACTATTTCTTTCGCGGAATAAATCAGTTCGCGCAAAAATTAGCTTCCATTAGAACGCGCGTGATATATACACGAATACACACATTTCTCGCTTGCGCGCACACACGCATACGGGCGTACGTATCCGTCTGTTAGTTAAAATTTCATTACACACCCGCGTTCCACATTTGTTTCCACTCCTGTTGTTGAGAGGAAGAGAGCGAAGGGATGAAGAGGGTGATAAATAAAAATATACGTGAAACGTCTTCCGACGACACACAAACATGTTGGCAATAATCTTTTTATTTATTAAGAAAAAGTTTCTCCCTGTTATTAGCGTCGTTGAGTAAGTACCGTGTGTCAGTTTCGCGCGAGGATAAGACATTTGTGTGTATCTATCTCGGGCGCAGTTTGTTTCTCTCGCAATAATTTCGCACGCGTAGCAAAATAAATCGGATATCTGTTTTGTGGGTTTTTGTTTGTTTGTTTGTTTTTTTTCTTCTTCGTTTCTTCATCTTCTCCGTACGAAATTACGTCGTTTCGGGGGGCGATTACGTCGCCTGTACGTGTTCTCGCGGACGATAGTTCGTGTTTGTTATCCAAAGGCGCTTTTACAAGGATGCCGCGTCGTGTGTAGTATGGGTATTTTTTTTCTCTTTTTAAGTATCGTACATAATTAATTAAATACATCGAGAATAAATAGATCGTCGTTCCATATATCTCGTACGGGTTCTTCTCTTTCTTTTTCTCTGAAAGAGAGAAAGACTTACATCCGAACGTGGAGTGTGACTAATGTTTGCAATTATATTGTAAAATGGCAAGAAAAGCCGCATTGTTTTCTTCTTCTTCGTCTTCTTTCTCCTCTTCTCAAAACCGCCTTACACGCTAATATTTATAATTACGTAAATTCATCACAGCAATGAACAAAATCATACGTGTGCGCATGTGAATGTACAAAACTCGTGGGTTTGTCTCTATCTCGTTCTTTTCCCGTTTGTGTGTTTCTCTCTTTGTTTGTTTTTTTTTTTCATTTTCCCCGCGTTCGTCTCTTTTTTTTTTTTTTTTTTTTTATTCTTTCCGCGCGAGCATTTTCTCTCGCGACCACGCTCGCTTCTTTCCCTTATGCCTTAAAAATTAGAGCTTAATTTTAGAATGATTAAAGTTACATCGCGATCGTTAATATCTGTTTCCGGAATTCAATACAGTCGCATCGAGTACACAGAGAGAGGATGATTCTTTTTTTCTTTCACACGTTCACGCTGCGTGGGGGAATGAGAATGCAAAACTAGCTTAAAAAACACGCACGCAAGTACGTCGAACTTCGTCGCGAAATTTGTTTTTCACTTTCTTTATATATATACCAAAGAAAAATTCGTACATACACGGAGACATTCCCGGTGGAAACGTATAATGAACAGTGTTCGTATTTTTTTGTTGAGAGGGAGAAAGGGAGGGAGGGAGGGAAAGAGAGAGAGAGAAAGAGAGAGATATTCGCATAAGGCATTAGAAATTGTATAGTTAAGGCATCGGTTGTCGTTTCTGTTTCGCATTCGAACGCGCGTAAAGTAACAAGGCCTGCACTGTATTACATTTAAGATCTCGTCTCGAAATGCGTCGAAAACGTACAAAAAACAAAAAAAAAAACTATCGAAAAACGCAATAATCGTACAGTACAATACAAAAGTATACACACTAACGCTGGATATCTGAATAAACGAATAATGAGAAAATAATAATGACACAGCGATGAGAGAATAAGGCATCTCTACAGTCAAAAATTTGCTTCCTTCGTTTCGTTCTTTTTTTTTGTTTTTTTTCTCTCGGAGATGATGACGCTATAATAATATTATAAATGCGTACAGTTATAATTACAAAAAACTTACATAAAATATATATATATATATTTATATTTATATATTTTTTCGTATGTATATATGACTACGTTTCTTTTTTTCTCGCTGTTGGATGAAGTTTCGTGTATGTGTGTGTGTGTGTGTGTGTGTATATGTGAGTGTGTATGTGCGGGGGTTAGGACATCGCGATAGGTCACAATTCCTATCTGTACAAAAATAATAATCTGTCTTCGTTACGTTTAAATGTTCAAATATTTAATAATTCGAATCCGTACACTTTCGCTTATATCAACAAATCTCCTGAATTCCGGAACAGTCCATTATTTAGAAAATATATATGATATATATACAATAAAAATGTGTTTTTTTTTTTTTGTTGCTCGAGTTACAGCTTAGTTCGTTTCTTCTTTTGGCTGTCTATATTTTATTACGTCTAGATGATGGATATCACAGAGTTAATGGATGCAGATCTGATTGTGTGTGAAAAACACGGTTAATCGAACGCGCGCGCGTGTCCGCGTACATGATTTATACGACGACCTTTTATCACTTCTTGCCCGGCGCTTCCCCTCCCTTAATCGCGCGCGAACACGCGTGTTTCCGTAACACACGTATATTTGCGTACAAATCAATACAATTTCCGTGTGGATATATATTTTCGATGTGTGTATGCGTGTATTTGTGTGTATGTGTCATTTGATAAAAATATAAAACTATTGAGAGACCCTCTTTTTGCGTGATGAACCGTGTTCTTGACTTCCTCTCGCTTGCGTCTCATTAATATTGCGTAGATTATTTTATCTCTACTTCTCGCGTTGTTATTCCTGTACCGAAACCTGCAAAATTCTTGCTCGAAAATTAAGAAGTCCGATATCAGTGTTTAGCTGCAAGTGTGTTTGCGAGCAGAGCATTTATCATGAAAATTGGCCTCTTGCGAGACTTCGTTGAAGAAGAAACAAACGGCGTTTTTGAAATGTTTACGCAATCTTTGTCATTTATTTATTGAAAATGGAAATGTGATGTGTCAGTTGAAGGTCTCTCTAAATTTTGCTCTTTCTGTACAAGCCGTTATCAAAACATTTTTGCAATTCTCTCATATTACAGAAAAACAATTTTATATATAAAAAATAATATATAAAAAATAATTGTATATGTATTATATATGTATATATATAAAAAATGAGTGAATTTATAAATTTCTCATCTGCCAGAGTATT
Source organism: Pseudomyrmex cubaensis (assembly GCA_014825685.1). Lineage (NCBI taxonomy): Eukaryota > Metazoa > Arthropoda > Insecta > Hymenoptera > Formicidae > Pseudomyrmex > Pseudomyrmex cubaensis. The sequence continues at coordinate 18,087 of QVOA01017116.1, read as the reverse complement.
TGTACGCGATAAAAAAAAACAAATGCATTTTTTGGAAGAGTCTCCTCGTCGTGATACACGAATCCGGCGTGAGTAAAATTCGAAAGATGCAACACCAAACGTGTACAGCCGCGGTGCAACAAAACCCCGATATGTACACCCCGAATTGTGTATTATCGACGACAAATAGCAGACAACAAGATACGTGATCGATCTGTTCCGACATCCAGTAACCCTATGCTAAATGCAAAAGCTCTGTATTCACACACGCGCGACAAATATGTGTCTCAATGTAATATATTACCTACATCCGCAGACGCACCGCACTCGGCCGCACCACGTCGAGCTCGTCGGGAAAAAAATTTCTAATGCACAGACGGTGTTACAGTCTCGTCAAATTCGCGAACGTGAATGACACTTTCTGATTTTTGACAATTTGCGAACGACATTTCGTCATTTTTGAGAAAACCGATGTAACTCTTAGAAAAAAAAAACTTTGACCTCCTCTCTTTCTAGTTAGAAATTATGTAATTAATTGTAATTATTATTATTATTCTTGTTGCAAATTATTATTGGGCTAGCAAATGTATAGCGGAGTTTACGAGAGTAGGTCAATAGATTTTGACAGCAGATAAAATTTTTCCCTCGAGAGAGCGAGAACCTGCGCGACGATACAGTGTCGGTGCTTGTGCGGATGTTGTTGGATTTGCGAGGCCGATCTCTTGAGAACGCACGCATTGACAAAATGCAAATATTATATATATATCGTGAGCGGTATATACTTGTTATATACTCTTTTTAAAAACAGTCTTTATACAATATTTCATTTATTTACAGAGTTCAATATTATACTAGCTAAATGATAAAACCTATATGTCTCCGTTGCTATTACGTTAGACCCCAAGTACGAGTTCCGATTCCGGTGTTGTGTTTTTTTGTAGTGTGCATGTGTGTGTGTGTGTATAATATTATTTTATAAATATTACATCGGATACACATCCCAAACGTCGTCCTCGAAAAAAATAACCCAATTAAAATCTCCGTTCTTATACCCTGGTCGTATTTACACCGCGATAATATACTTAAGAATATACAATGTGTGTATGTGTGTGTATGTGTGATTCTTCTCGAGTTTAAAACTTACATCAAGTAGTCGCGATTTCCGAGGCTTAAAACAACGCAGTCCGTAATCTCAAAAAGTACGGTCAGGGCTCAGGAAGAGTATTCCAAATACACGTTTAACGACACACGCACATAAATATCCGTGATACACATACGAAATATTGTTACGTCGCACTTTGTTGCATTCTTTGAAGCAAATTTTCCAAGAATATTTTGTATTTCTTTCTTTTTTTTTCTTTTAACCACATTTTTAACAGCGTTTTCATACTTTGGAATATAATCTTCACGAAGTATCTCTGTATTTGAAATACGCATTTAGTTTTATGTAAAAGAGAAAATGTGTATTTTAATATACACACACTTTTAATATTTACCCAGTCCTGAATACACGTCGTTACTCTTGTTCGCGCAAAGGAAAGGATTCGTCGCTTCCTTTGCGGGCGAAGTTTTTTTTATACACGCGCGCAAAACAGAACCGTCGTGAAGCCCCGCTTGCAATTCAGTCAACAATTCAAGCGGTAGTAATTACTTATCTAATATATTATATAATGCACGTTCCTATCGGAAAAACGCTAGTAGCCTATAGAGTTTTTGCGATTTTACTCGTTTCAGATAACACGAGCCTCGCGATAAATTATATATATATTTATATGTAGTAAAAAAAATAATTGTACGATACTCGTTGAGAATGGCGTGTATAGACCGTCTCATTCTCAACGGGGGTATAATATAATTGCCGGGTTTGCGTTATTAGGCTGCTCAACGGAACGGAAATTAATATTGTCGATAATGGCTGTTAGCTGCACGCTGCTCCCGTCACGTCACTCTTTCGCGTATTGACAGCTTGATCGATCAATAGCTGTCAAATAATGTTTGTGTATGTGTGTATATATATGTATGTGTGTGTGAGCTATGTACACTTCCAGAAACACGCAATACCTGAGAATTCGTGCTGGAAATTAAAGTAACCCCTGATTTCTCTTACGTAATAGCTGCAGATCATCTCGAGAGTACGTTCAGCATAATAACAACGGCGTAAGTTGCTATGCTGAAGGTAAACAGAAACCACAACGACAAGATGGGCGCCGCGCTCGAGGCTGCCTTCGTTAAGTCCTTGCATACTCCTGTAACACAATGTAAATGTTGAATATTTATATCATGCTTAAGCGCATATACACCGTAATATGTTTGCGCGTTTAAAAGCACTGGCGGTGTCTTTAAACCAGGCTGCGTCGTAAAGCGTCGTAATTAGTTTGTTTATATAATATCAAACGTTAAACGAATAAGTAACTGTAAGATATATCTCGGTAAAATGTATCTGCAATCATTTCATCTTTTAGAGCTGTTTAGTATTTTTTTTTTTTTTTTGTAAAATGTCAATAATTGGAGAATAGTAGTAATATTTTTATTATATTTTCAACCACGTGTTGAAACACAAATTACCTTGACTCAACAGTTTATACGTCCATTTGTCTTCCATATTTCTCTGACAAGTGCGCGAAGAATTCAAGTGCCAGAGCTCGTGCTTCAGTTGCTTCTGCCTGTCGCCTCTCCCCGTAGCTTTTTCCCTAATGGTCTCGAGACGCATAGAAAAGCAAAAAGTTTCTCCCGGTACGTCGTCGGCTTTCGGTTTCGACGCTATCGTGTACCACGTGCCCTTCTCCTCCCAGCTGCCGTGACAGAAATAGGCTGCCAAAATACACGTATCGTCCTTAGCTTCTCTTGTGTCACCGATTACACACGCAATTGTTCTGTTTTTTGCAAAATTGCAAAAAGCAGGATCGCGCAAAATTGATCTGTACTTACTCTCGTCGTGATCGCACGTGTTGGCGAATATCATCTCGGACTGATCGGACGACGTGCAGCCGATCTGAATATTCGTGTTTCTGCACCCATCGTCCTCTTGCCAAGTTTGTCGCTTGATCCTCGACGATTTGTCGTTACGCCGCTGCCGTCTGTGCCCGGTGTTGTCGGCCAACGAAGAAGAAGGGAAATCCAAGATCGTCATGTATCGTTGTCCTGGATTAGGACATCTCCTTAGATGCAGGTTCGAGGCTGTGAAACGAAAATAAACACGAATTTGCATACGTTACGTACGCTGTTCATCCGTCGCGTAACGTAATAACAATAGAGCCACGAAGATTTTCCTGTATCAATATTAATGAGCGACGACGCATTTCGATGAGCGTCGTCGGAGATTAGCACACTTACTTATTAGGGTCGTGTACGGCATTGTGGAAGGATCCGAGATAGAACACGCCTCGTCTGGCATAATCGCTTTTTGATCTACGATAAAAACAAAGGAGAGAAAAATTTATGCGTTAGCGCGTAATCGCGTGTACGAACGATTTCTAAGCAGCGGGTCCAAGTGTCCAACTCACCCGATTGTTGTATCTCGATGACATGACTGTCTCTCTTGTGGAATATCATGCAGACGTAACCGATGTCGCTGCAATCACAAATAAAAAATAAGAATCAATTCTAACAACAATCGCGAATCGATTTCAAACGCGAGAGAAAAACGAGAATTGAAAAATATTTCTCACCAGCCGCTGGTGACATGAGCGACCAGTTTTACTTTGTTTTCCTGCATGTTGTCATTCGGATTTAATTTCTCCAAATTGTGGCAAACGATTTTCTCCTCGTAATACGCCTCGCCGTCGGCATCCTGCGTCTGTGCGGTATTTAGATGAGTGACTCTCAACGTGGCGTTCTTATTTGTGAAATGGTAGTTCTTCGTATCGTCGAGAGAGTGCCAGTCATGATGCTGAGTCACCCAGGCCGGATATTTGCATCTGCTGTGCTCTTTGTCGACTGTTTAACAGACAGATATACGTATATATAAACACAAATTGCGAGAAATTATTACGGAAGAGATAACAGAATCTCCGCTAACTCTTTGCAGAAGAGAGATTGTTTTTACTTTGCTCGCGTATAATTACCTTTCGTCAGTTTTATGGTGGGCGAGCCTTCGGAAACGGTCGTTAGGCCACTACAGGTCGGATCGCCAGACTGAGCGAGTAAATAATTCACAGACTTTCCTTGATGATGGGGTTTTTCTTCGTACAAGAAACACCTACAGGGAATAAAAAATTATCTTTTGTTTTTCTTAAACTTAGAAAAGTCTCTTTTACGTATTCATATGTAGATATCACGGAGAGACCAAAAACAAAAAGCCACGAGAAACCACAGTGCACAAACTCGGTAAATTGATATAATTATTATAACGACTATGCGAAAGAGACGACAAATGAGCGGTTAACCATCTTTTTTCACGTCGCCGCAATTCGCCCGGTCGTAACTCTTTCCCTCATCGTAAAATGTGACATGCTGAAACCGCAGTGCGCAAAACATCTGGCATCAAGTGGCATCTGTTACAGGTGCGATGGGCGGTAAAATAAGCAACTCGACGCGCGCGCGCGCGCGCGCGTGCAACCACGATGCGACGAAAATCGCGTAACACAACATCGAAAAGTCGCGAAGAAGGAGTGTGATTCCGCTGCGCGGAATTCAAATGTCTCACCTGTAAGTCTTCCCGTTGCTCCTTCCCTTCAGGGTTCCCACCAGATATTTATTTCGACCGTCGTTCCAAACGGCGAGACACTGTAGCTCCTCGGCTGCAAAACGCAATCCAATGAAACACAAAAGAAAAATCTACTCTCGTCGTTTAACGGATTAAAACATTTTCAAAGCCGCTCGCAAAAAAAAAACGTGTTACCGAGCGAATCGAGATTATTATTCGGTACGTTCTCGCAGCACTGAGGAAAAGCAAAACTCTCCTAGATGAGAGTTCGACGCGCTTCTATTAGACGCTCGCGCGCAAAGGCACAACCACCTGTACTCGACACAATACGTTTTCAAATCGTGACAGTCAAATCAAAATATATCGTCACAGAGACACGATATTCATACGTACTGTTACTCTCGGTCCCGTCAACGTCCGGACAGGCCTGATACTTGAGAAGCAGTTTGCTCTCGTCGGTGCACTTCTCCGCGAGACTGAACGGCATGGCGCACTCGCCGTAGCCCCGATTATACGTGAACGTGAACGATCCTCCGCTGAACGGACACGGAATCGGCTTCGAATTTATGCGGAAGATGGAGTACAGCGGGTCGTCCGACGTGATGTCCGCGCACATCTCCTCCAGATTTTTTTCCCGCTTGCTTCTCGGCCAACCTGGGGAAAATATATTTCGGTGATTGTTTGTTTTATTCTTTTTTTGGCGATCGAACACAAAATTTTCCTCGCAATCTCCTTCTTCCAAAGAAGAAAGGATTAATTCGCACATACCTTCGCGATACTGAATCACATTGTCGTGCCGTCCGGTGATGATCATACATTGGTAACACTCCTCGGCCGCGGAACTGCGTGCGAAAGAAAAAACAATTATATTTCTGTCATCAACGCGCGTCGTTTTGTGAAAAAGAAAAACAGTTCGCGAATGAAAGCACGTCGGCGATAATTCAACGCGCTATTTTCCTTCGACTTGTTTGAACGAAACTCTGACGACACATTTAAAACGGCAGTATGTGCACTTACTACAGGATGTATTTATCGTCCGCGCTTTCGACGCACTGTTTATCCCCGAGGGTGGTGTTGGTTGAGTTTATAGAGAACACGGGCTTGCCGTACTGGTACCATTCTCCGGTCCAACTCGAGGGAAACTCGCAGGCTCCTGGAAAACAGAGAGAAACGAACTCTTTGTCAACGCGAAGATCGTTTAACAAGTCGGCGATGTGACGTTAATTTTCTGCGACCACACAGGCACTTTGAGAGATTAAAACTCTTCTTCGCTCGGATTTTTTAGCGCGCTATTTCAAAAAGAACTCCGCGTAAATCGAACGACACGTTCTTTCTCCACCGAAAAACGGTTCAGGTGAAGAAGAATTTAAAGAGAAAGACAGAGAGAGTCGCTTGATCGAGAGAATTAAGAGGCCGTACGTGAACCGGAGCTTTCATTAAGAGGAGCGGACGATTAGAAAATTGCTATCGGGCCCAATACTCAATTACGCCGGACCGTGAGAGTCCGGACGAACGCAAATGGAACGCGATGCGTGGCGACGCGACGCTTTGGAACGCGCGCGAGTTAGAACAAAAAAAAAAAAATGAAGTTAACAACTTCTCGCTCGTCATTTTCCCAGGCATCCGGTCCGCTGTTTGTCTTTGTCTCCGCGCCGAGCGACGCTATTTAGCGAGCTCTAGCGAAAAGTTGTCAGACAGAATGGGAACGCTCTAGCGGAAAGTTTTCAGACGCGTTTTGATGTACGAGAGAAAGAGAGAGAGAAAAGAAGGATGCATAAAGAAGAACTGATAGAGCAGCGCGCAGAACACCTCAGGGATCTAAAATAATAAAAGTGTATCATTAAGCTCCTTAAGCGCTTTAATCCGTCAGGGCTATTTCGGCCAGATGCGTCCCAATAATAAGGTCCTTACTTCTAGCGAAACGACGAACACACACACACACACAGCCGTAAAAGTATCACCGGTGTAGTTACAACCGCGACAAGAATAGACGGGAAATACACGAGGCGAGTGTTTCGCACTTTCGAACTTCGGAAATGTCCTTTGTCCCGCGAGATATCAAAGAAAATTGTGAAATGAAATATGTAAGAGTCGTCGCGCGCTCTCCTCTGACTCGCGCAATTCGAGCGATTTGTTCGGTTTTTTTTTCTTCTTTTTTTTTTTTTTAAATTAAAAGAGAACTCGTTCGGGTTAGATACCAGTCTTCGAACGGTGAATTTTATGGGCTCCGGAGCCGCTTAAATGTCAAGCGAGCCAAAGGAGTCGGGGGAGAACGGGGGGGAAGGTTAAGGTCCCCGGCAGTTGCGTATATTTACCGGCGATGTTTAGTGCGTTCGATCGAACAACGCGTACATTTCGGGGTGGCTGCCACCGCGCTCGCTCGGCGGCGCGAGAACGGTGGCGAATGTCAGAAATAGCCGGGGAGGAGGGAGAGAAAGAGAGCGAGAGAGAGAGAGAGAGGAAGGGTGCGGTGGGGGAGGTGGGTATCCGGGAGAGTGTGCGCGAAGGGAAATGGGATACACACGCGACAACGTCTACAGGGTGTACCCCCAGAACCGAGAACTTTAATATTAATGACGGACACACATCGACGGAAAATGGAGTCGCCGTGTTTCCCTTCCCCGAGGGGAAAATTTCTGGTGGGAGGGCCATTACGCGTAACAGTCAACATTCATCATCCCTCTAATTAGAGCACTAAAATATTCAAATGTCTGGAAAGCGATGTTCAGCTGAATATTTTGAGCGAGTATAAAATCTTTTTTTCGATGTTATCTTCCCACCCCTCTCTGTTTTCGGTCACGTGCAAAAGCGAACCAGCTTCGGCGCTCTCTCGGTGAGGCTCATTGGCGCAACTCGAGAAATTAAATTCCGCGACACCTTGTGTACAACGCCAGGCGCGCACGTGCACCACCGTAATACGCGAGCCCGAGCGACTCGACGACGCACGTACGGAACGCGAGAGCAGAAGCGAGAAGGGAGGAAAAACGCGCGAGGAAGAGACGTCGTCGACCGTTTTAGACACGCATCTTTCGTCGAAGGAACATCATTTATCTCGAGTCGCGGGTGAGGGCGGGCGGGACGGAGGGAAAGGGAGGGCGCAAGACATTTCCCTTTCGTTTCTCTCGCACTCCTCTGTGAGTTGCTCTGTCGCGTTGCTCTTCTTGTTCGAGGAGCCGGCGACAGATACTGCGAACGCGCGGACAGCCGCTCGACAGGCGGCGGTTTTGTGTCCGCCTCGCGTCTCGTCTCGTCGCGCGCGCGGTTAACAGCTCTTTTTGAGAAGAGGCGAGCGAGCGAGCGAGCGGGTGCGAAGCCGTAGAAGACAGGGGGAGAAGACCACTCGTTAACGAGCTAACGAGCGCCGCGAGTGTGCGCGTCTCACGCTCGCGGGGCGGAGTGGTCCCGCGCGCGCAAAGAGTTCAAATCGGGTGGAAGCGAGAGACACGAGGAAATACAAGAGACAACTCTTAACCCCGGGAAAGCATGATGAATAGCTTTTCCTTCGGCAACGAAGGAAGTGGGACGTTCCGAAATCTGAAGTTTAAAGTGTACACACTGTTTTTAGAATGTCGGGATCGCGCCGCGCTCCATACACGCGCGTGTCGCGATATTTTTGAAAACATTTCTCCTCGGAAACACCGTGTCCTTTCGAGCGATTTGAAATTGATTTGAAACAAGAAGACGTTTTTTGCTCTTCGAGATTCAATGAGAAGATCATACGTCTGTTCGACGAGTTAACTTTTTTTTTTTTCTAAATCGTACACTTTATTTTTCAATTCGAAATGCTTCAAATTTTCAGCTTGAAAAAAAAAAAAAAAAAAAAACCTGCGCTTAAAAGAGATCGCAACAAATTGTCCGGCAAATTGTCGAAACGAATTAAATTCTTGTTAATAAATCACTTTTCAACGGAAAACATCAAAGCCTTTAATACCGAATACGCGCGCACTCATCTCTGTGAATATCGCGATATTTTTTCCGCGCAACTAAAGGTAATAAAAAAAAAATTCCAATGATTAATATTTTATATTGTTTGTCGTGTCCGGGATGAGAGACAGAAAGAGAGAGAAAGAGAGAGAGAGAGAGACATAATAAAGATAATAAAAGCATTCAAATCCCGGATTAATATGAATTTATTTTGGTGCACGCAATATTCGATGGAATTATCCAAATAATTTTCGCGGAACTGAATATAAAGTCCCTTCCCCCTCGGCCCCTTCCTTTATTATTTTTCACATACCCGTGACTAATAAAATAAACATTTCTATTAACAACCAGGGATTAACCGCAATAAAACGTTATTCGAATTGCTCCCATAGGCGCTGTCTGCGTCGCGCGGCGACTTGATGATGACTTCACTTCAATAACGCTGCACTTGACACCGTTGATGCAACAGATCTCAAAAGGCCTTTTAACATTCTTTAAAGTGACGGCAAACATCACGGCATCATCCCTCCGGGCATGTGAAAAGAAGACGACTTGGTAAAGTGGCGCTCAAGGACGCGCGTAATTATTTGCTGTTCCCTCATTGTTCGCGCATTATCGAGGACGTTTCTCGGTGAGCGTGCAATTGCACGTGTATACACTCGCGCGTATATATATATATACGTATGTATGTACCATATATTATATATTATATATGCGCGCACACACAAACTACGGCTCTCTCGTCCGTGGGTGACTCACCGTTTGCGAAGGGTAAATCGACCAATGGTAGTATCAGCAGCACCAACACCGGCACTGGGGCGAGGATCCCTTTTCGGTGCGGGAATGCCGTCGGTTCCTGCATCCTGGAAAAAAAACCACACATACGCACACATTTATTACACGCGATATTTCGTAATTACGACACGGACCGCGAGCGAATTTCTCACGCACTCGGAGCGTATCGAGGTGTATCTGATTTTTTTTTTTTCTTTTTCGACCAAGCCAATCTGGAAAGTTCATTCGATATAACAACCACGTTGGAATAAAATTAACATCCCGTTTCAAACGTCGGACACGGTTCACGTATTTGCTATCGATCTCTTGTACGTACATATTTTGCGACTCCGGCGTATTTATCACAGCGGAAAATGTAGATTAAAAAAAATAGTAATGAGATATATATGTACATATATATATACATATATATTATTTAATAGTAGTAGGGAAATGGCCAATGTGAGGCAAAAAAATATATTATTTAAAGTTTTTGCATGTACATATGTTATTTAAAAAAAGGGAAGTCACTCTTCAACGAGACACCGCGCGCAAGTAAGAAATAATATTAAAAGTAGATCGGTATGTAAGCGATATGAAAAGTAGTACGGGCCACGTGTACGACGATAGAGCACGTAGCGTTTAACAGTGGGGACAAGCGTGGATAACCGCGGCTATAGTCAGACAAAGTAAGGATGAGTAAGGTTTATTTACCTCGGAAAATTCTTAAGACCAAATACGTGGCATCAAGTAAAAAGCCGATGCAACAATAGCGGAAACGACTGTTATCAGGTTAAGCGTCAATATCTGTCGTAAGATAATAAGAGAGATAATAAGAGAGATTGAAACAACAGACGAATTAATATAGGAAGTGATTAAAAAAGAAAAAAAAAAAGATGTCTTTGATATATTCACACAAATGCAATTTGGTTGGAAGTAAATTTACAAATGTGGAACAAAGAAGAATAAATTACAGATTTTCTTTCTTCGAAACAAATATCACGTTCTGAAAGTCTAATTAAGTTAATTACTGAATCTCCAATTTGACGCGAGCATTTATATATAATACGTAACGCGTCTATAATAATAGAGTGTATATAACAGATAATAGATATATATATACAAAGAGATAAGATAATCTAATCACAATCGATTTAATCCAATTCCACTAGAACTCTCTCGCGCGACGATTCTTTTCTTCGTTCAATTCACGGAACATAACTGACATGCTATACGGGTTTTAACCGGGATCGAAAATTATATCTCCCCGTCACCCGGGGAAAAATTGATGACATAGCGACGCACGCATGACTACAAGTAATACGACGACTACGTACGTACGTCACGAGTTCTCGTAAATTACTCATTTACTCGATGAAATCAATATCACGAAAAAGTGGGCGACACGAATCCCTTTCCGTGGGACTTTGTAGGCAAAGGGACGCGCACGGATATACACACATATGTATAAACTAACGTATTCTCGCGTGGAATCGTTCTCATTTCACGGATTGGGGAAAATCTCTCCCTTATGTTTGTCGCGCGCAAAGCTGCCGCATCACGCTATAACTGTATTCTCTCTCTCTCATGTGGGCATCGAAATTTAATACAATTGTCCCGTCAAAATCAATACGGAGAGAAAAAGATATATACCCCGCTAATCCATCCCCCTCCATTTTTCGGCGTGTGTTTGCGGAATTGAAAATCCGCGACGTTTAATTCGGCAGAAAGTCCCCGTGAGAAAGAAGCGAAGGAAACCAAAACTACACCGATGTTACGATATCACTTTCATCACGCAACATGCGCGCGCGGAGAACGCACACAATACTTGTTCACCTCACTGTTACCTCCTCCCGAAGAACATTTTCTCGAAGAGAAACACGCGACGAAAATGTAAAACTGTCTTGTATTATAAAAACCAAAAAATCACATAAATTTTCACAGTTTTTTGTAATCACACGCGCACACACGCTTCGCGAGATCTAAAACTCGTACCTTTACGTTTGCCTGCAGCGTGAAACTCGATCTCTACCTCGCCATGTGAATGTGAACGATCGAAAAGAAAAAAGAAACGGACATTCGAGAAGAGGACTCGCGGAAAGGAAGGACGTTTCCCTCTCCGATCGCGGGAATCAAACTCGCGCGCGAAAAGGAAAGTCCGCAGCCTTCGCCGCGATGCAACGACGCACCACCGCCGTCGAAACACACCTCGGAATGAGAAGGGAACCCCGGCCTATAGGTAGAAGCGGAAAAAACATAAGCGAGTTAGAGACACGCGACGACGACGACAAGCGTCCACGTAGGTATCGCCACGTGAATGGAAAGATAATGTCGATATGCATTATTTAATGAGGTACACGTGTACCGCCGCGCTTCGTCACGACGACGAGCGATGCGACGTTCGACGACGACGCGAAACGATCTCTTCTCTTCGTCGTCGTCTCGCTCGTTCGCGAAGAGATCGTCCGAGAGAAGAGAGAACTCGTAGCCCACATTCCGCGACGCGAATATCGATCCTGTGACACTTCGCGGAAAAATGACGTCGATATCGCGTAATTACGTATTGATACTCGCGCGAGTTCGGGCTGACAATCAAGAACATCTGCCCCGATAACGCGCTTCTTTTAAATAGATTTTAGATAAAATCGTCGACAAAACACTTTGAAGTAATTTGTCGCGCGCGTCAATCCAAAGATTCCGCACGCACATATTTGTGATCTTAATTTCGGAAAAACAAGACGTCTCGAACTTTTTAGTGAAACAAGTTTCCCGATTTGTAAAGAGAAGAGTCGCGAGAGAGAGAGAGAGAGAGAGAGATTCGCCTCGAAAAGGCGATATCGAAAAACCGATATTTTCCACTCCTCTCGTTACATCCCCGAGGTTCTGTTCGCCGTCTCCTATTTGTAAATGTTTTAATGAGATTCTTTTAACATTGAATTATTTCGTAGAACTAACTTGCGGCGTCTCGCACAACGGGGCAATCGCCATTTATTCCCGCCTGTCCTGCGAAGCATCTGCGGCTAAAACGACACTCGATAGCGGTGGGAGAACCTGCGTTACAGGTAGGAACTGTAATTTCACTGAAAGGAAGGGGAGAAAGAGAGAGAGAGAGAGAGAGAGAGAACACACAACGAATCGCGCCTAACCATGGTTATTCAGCTTGAGCTATTGGCGTGACTAAGCGCTTGTACTGCAACACAATGCGGAGAGAATCTCTTCCAAATCCTGGATTTCGAGGATACGTGTCTAATACACGCGTCGTCATCAAAAATCTCGAAACGACGAGCGTCGAAAAACCTTTTTGTCCGAATCGACACAATTTTCCCTCTCGGAGCGATCCCACACGCGTAACGACCCGTGCCGATAGCTTCTCGTCTTGGAAAAAAGACACCTTGCCGATAAAAACAAGAAATAACACACACACAAGCCGGAGTTAAATTATTCACAGGTGTACAAAGCGCCACGAAAATGTGACACGTCGTCTCTTCATCGCGTTAAAAAACTCACACGCGGATTATTCCCGAGACTGTCATCGGAAATACAATACAACCGGGTTTACTCCAAAGAAAAGATAATTTCTTCGATCGCAATGACTCTGTGAGAAATTATTTCCTCGTGGAAAAAGAAAAAAAACACGGTTTCTCTCGAGAAAGGCACGTACGTAGATCGAGTTCCGATTCGGTCGAAGAGATCGATTGGCGATGTGTGTGCGTTCGCGCGTGCTTATCTCATTGCGGTTATCTTAAATACGATCCGCGGTTATTGATCTCAAAAATTTCCTCCGTCTCTCTCTCTCTGTTGCTCGTTGAATACATAAATGAGTAATGTAAATAACTCTATGTGCGCATATAGAGACTTGCGCTCAACGCAATTAAATCATCGCGCCGTTATATCTCAGGTGAAACATCATCCGTTCTTATCTCACAACTCGGAGTCGATGATAACGACGTTCAGACGACATCTAAATTGGTTTCCAAATATACTCAAGATGACTAATGAGACGCGAAAGGAGTCAAGGGGGAGAAAGGGGGAAAGCAACTGACACGCATTATTCCGTTCAGATGAATATTGTATAGTTTGTTATTAAATTGCTCTGTACAACACGGTACGATCGTCGTCGATGATCCGCGCGTTTATTATTAGAAGAAATGGAATTTGTACCTTTTAGAAAATAACGACGATCATTTGTCATAGCAAAATGGTTTCTCTCCCGAGTCGCATTAGATTCCAATTACGCGTGCGATCGATTATGACCTTTGACATTCGAAATTTATGGGTGCGTGTGCGTGTGTAGCTTGCTACTATTACTCCGGTGTACATTTCGTCGAGCTGCATCTCGAACAAGAATTCCTCTCGGCGAGTGTTAACGGAAACATTAATTATCGCGTGATGTAACAAATTAATCAACGTAATTCGGATAATATTGCGATAATCAAAATTCTGATATAAATTGGTAGGAGGAAATAAATATCGCGCAATTGCGATGTATAAAATTTAACGAACTTTTAAGTTGCAATAAAATATGCAACTCTCCCGCTCTCTCTCTCTCTCTCTCGACTTTTCGTTCCCGTTATAGAACGAGAGGAATTCGATGGTATGTTATTTCAACGATATTCTGAGAAATATAGTATATAAATGCGCAACAGTGAATCTCATCGAGAGAGATCAGCTACATGATATTTTGAAAGATCATATCTGAAGACGTATGCGAAGCAATGAATTACGCGCGTCTTTTAAGAAATTACTACCAGTCATAATTTATATTCACGCTCCGTAGGTGCAAAAAAAAAAAAAACCAGAATAAAAACTATGAGAGACGGAGAAGACGCGTTTGATGATCTTCAGGTATCAAACCTCCGGGTGCCCGGAGAATGACTCAAGATTCAAGAACAGGTCGGGAAGGGAAAACCGTCGACTACCAGCCGGAACGGGACAAAAGGCGGCCGCAAAGTCGAGCCGGTTGCACCAACGTCGGTTAATCTCTCTTCTGTATCTTTATTATGGCTACGATTGTATCATGCAGGTTTGTATGTAATGAAAGACGATATCTCTCGCTAGCTCTGGCGGATTGAATAGCCAATCAAAGGCCGATCGATGTAGCTGATCAACCCCCGTGAGTCGTTTGCGCCACAGAGGTCTGTCTGTCTCCGCTTCCGCCGGTTGCACTACGGGCGATTTTGTTTTATCGCTCACGAGAAATATAAATTTGTTGAAAAAACCTACATCCTCTTTGACTTATCTTCGAAAAGATAATGTGCGCTGACAAAACGATCGATCCCGTCTATTATCCAATCGCTAACAATCGTTAATAATCGATAAGATTTCGTTAGTTATTCCGGTCTTATAATATTTTTTTTCGATCTCTTTGTTTCTTCGTCGTTTTTCAAAACCTTAAAAAGAGAATTTTATTTCTGCTTTTAAAAACTCACCGAGATTATACCTGCTTCTCTTATAAATATTTTGATATTCTTTACGTAAATACTTTTGCAATACAAAATTCGGAGTTTTATTAAAAAATAGAATTCTCTCGGTATTTAATTAACGGTGCACTAGAATTTACATATTTTTATCGCGTGTGTGTGCGAGTTAAAAGTTTCAGAATGTTTCGCAGTTTTCTAAATTTAAAATTAATAAAATCTCGATATATTGAACGCTCGATATTTTCGAATAAATTATATCGTTTGTTTCATATTTTACGAGAGGTGGAAAATATATGTGTATATATATGTGTGTTACACGAAATACTTATCTATGCAAATGTAGGTTTTTTGCATATTAACGCGCGTATGATTAAACCTGTAATTTCCTATATTTAAACAAACCTGCACATATACGTGTATAGTTTCTCCGTATTTAAACAAACATATACAAAATTATGTATTACATATGTGTGTATATAATTGCATATATATTTGTTAAAGGACTAATATCAATATCAATTCAATTTAGCATCATTTCGAACACGCACACACACATACATTAAATAAACATATTGAATCGACATATTCATTTTGAAGTGATATTTTTGTATGGCGTAGCTTCCTAATTAAATTGTCTCTCATTATCCGGCGTTGCAACCAGGATTGTGTTAGCAGTGATAACAGTTTGCACGTGTGTGTGCGTGTATGTTCCGAGTCGAGTCAAAAATAACCGAGACACTAATTAGCAGCTCTTAAATCTTCAACTCTTCCCCTTTTCTTTCGCTCCCCGAACCACTACCGTATAATCAATGTTTCCATCGTGTATTTCATTGTTAGCGGAACGTTGTCCCGAAAAAGGGCACAACCAGAATCAAACGGATTCTTTCGGATAAAGGAACCCGAGCGGAAAAGGACGTGCAACCGCCGACCGGAGAAGAGTGTCAAAGAGCAGAAAGGACGATCAACAACACACAATCGTCATCCCGGCGGTTCTCGAGCGGCTCTAACGGGAAAAACCGACGTTACGAGGCACGAAATAATCGGGAAAGTTGCGCTCGCAAAAAAAGGACACGCAAAAGGACGACGCGACTAACCTTCACACGGTCTAGTATCCGTCACCGTGGCGTAGAGAACAGCCCGTGGAAGCAATCACATGATGCACTAACACCGAACGCACAGCACGCTCGCACCGTCGTCGTCGTCACCGGCTTGAATCCGTCGACGGGGCATCGGTCGGGATGCCGCCGCGCGATTCGTGCTGGCCTTGGCACGTAGGTGACAGAAGGTAACGTCGTACAGGGCGATCCTTCGCGAGTGGCCAGGGCGCTTCTGTCTTCCTGTCTTTCTTTCTCTCTTTCTCTCTCTTTCCGCTTCTCGCTCCGAGGTCTTTCGACGGGACGCACTACCGCGTGTTATAAAACCACGAAGCACGTTTTAACAAATGTGAAGCACCGTCGTTCAGAACGCACTTGTCGTCTACGCGAACGTCCAGCGATTTCGCGAGGAAACGGACTCGGTGCACCGCGATACGCCCGTGCGTCGTCGTCGTCGTCGTCGTTGTCGTGGTAGTTGTTGCCGTCCGTTCTCGCCGTCGTCGGACGCAGTCGGTCGGTCGTCTCTCCGGTGGCGGCGTAGCGGCGGCGCACCGGACCAAGGTACAACAATGGCGGCGTCCTCGACGCGCGCAGGGGCGGGGGTAAGCGCCGTCAGATGTCGCGACAGAACGGCGACCATATGATAATCGCGTGCGTTACAATAATACGCTCCTGAACGCGTTTCACACGTTAATTATTTTTTCCAGAGATAAAACCAAGTGCGTGAAAACACGCACTACCCGATATCGCCTGTCTCGAGAAAGACGAGGGTTGTTAGATAACGCGTACAAAATGTGTAATGTGATCTCTGGAGCACGTCCGTTCTCGCACTATTAGCATATTATCACGCGTCGCTCACCTTTGCCTTTGTTATTGACATCTTTTTTCTATCTCTCGATACTCTTCCGGGAGATGAAAAATCGTTTTTTTTTCTTTTCAGAAATTTCGTATCTTATCTGAAATATTCTTTCAAAAGTCATTAAATTGATCTTGAATTCTACTAGTTTTTTTATACCGTTATACAGCATTTACGTGAGTAAAAAACCGCAGCATTTTTTTACATTTTATATCAAAACTCATTGTTCTGATCGCGCGTACGGAAAATTACCCGGCTTCTCATCGGTTACATTTCACCGGTTTAATTCGATGCACGAATCGAGATGCCCAACTCTTTTTATATATAAAAGCGGAAAGAGCGGCGCGCGTTCGGCATGTTTGAATAACATGTACATATAAAAGGGAGACGAAAAAGAGGGACCGACGTGTTCGACCGAACACTTCGCTCCGTCCGTCTCGCGCATACGCTCGAGAGGGCGGCAGCGGAAAAGACATCTCTCGAATTCCGAAAAGACGAATCCGAATTCTTTATGAGACCTCGAAAACGCGCCTTAAATATTTAATGAAGCAGCGGCGTCGTGAAAGAGGAAAAAAAAAAAAACAACCACCCGAAAAATATTCTCGCATTAAACTTTCCCAACTTAGTGCTTGGCGGAAGGTATAATTTTGAAACGTGCTGTCGTCCGATCTGTTTGTTTATATAATACAATACGGTGACTGACGCGTAAGATTTTGATAACGCGTCGTGTCCACAAACGTTTGAATTCAATAATTCAAGAGAATTTTTAATAATTCAAGAGAATTTTGTGTAACAGAATTCTGCCGCTATGGTTGAAGCGTCAGTTTTTTCTCTCCGAAAATAACTGAACTGACAATTAAGATACAAAAGAGGCTAGAACTATGTAATATTTAAACAATATCGATTTGTGTACCAACCGGGTGCGAAAAGAATTGTTTACGCGGTAGCGCCATCGCGACGACGACGACGCGCAACTACGGACGCAACCACGAACGTTCAGCAGCTGCGGCCCATAGCTTTCGCGCTTCGATTTGTCCGTACGACCACGTCGATCGAAACTCGCTTCGAGATGCGATAGCGTATACACAAACGCGTGCAATTTCGCGGATTGTTCTCGCGAGTATCTCTCTCCCGAGTGGTGTATTCACGTCGATAGGACACGTGCTCCGATACGAACGGCGATACGAACACACGTGCGTGTATTTCGACGCGACGCTATCAGATGTCGACAGTGCGTGCGGCGCGACGCGATGACAAAGAGCCGCGGTGCGCGGCTTCAGATTTTTCCCTTTTTTTTTTTCAAAAAAAAAACGTGCGCAATTGCCGAATATAGTTGATAAGAGAAAAACGAGAAGAGTCGGAGAGTGATCGAGGGTGTGTTAAATAAAAAAAAAA
>QVOA01017115.1:0-21489 GCA_014825685.1 Pseudomyrmex cubaensis | reverse complement strand
ATATATATATATATATATATATATATATATATAAAACGTTTGTTAACATTGAACTCGAATATTTCAAATGCACTCACATATATATCGTTTGCATTGTTGCCTCTTTTCCGCGACGCTGATTGCTTTTCAGTTATTTGTGTCGCAACTTTGACAGTTCGGTATTACGTGGTTATATTTGTATAGTTCATCGAAGGCGTGCGCGTAGCGCGCGCCTGTTTTGTTCTAGTCGTACAATAAAATGTGCATGTTACGAATCGTCGTTCATCCTCTCGATTTGTCTCGATGTTTATTGTTGCCGCTTTTTCGCGATATTGATTAGTTTGCGACTATTTGTAAATTTGAGACTTTGGGATTGTGTGATTATTTTTTATGGTAAGATAATTTAAACAAACGTATGAAAAAATATGTATATGTACGCACAATCATAACAATGATGATGTGTTTTACAGTATAAAAAGCTGATATATAAAATTTTGTTGTTTGAACTGCAGTGAAATATTTTTTTTGTTTAAACTGCAATGAATATCATATGTACACATGATGTAAATATCGCTATAACATTTTTGTATTTATTTAACTCCTGGTAACTCTGGGATTTGAGCAGTTCCTTTTATGCCAAATAAATTTAAAAAAATAAAAAAATAGAAAAAGTAAATAATTTTTGTGCAATTCATTTACTTTGTTACATGCTTTTATGTTACATTAGTAGTATGTTATAATTTCAGCTTTTTATTGTTACTATTGACAAAACCATTGTTAATTTAGTCAGTGTAATAAAGTAGTGATATTTTACGGATAAAATGATTACTACAAGGTTTATAAAACGTTTAGTGGTTATTTTGCGATATACAAGCATAGAAGGATAATAAAAGATGGAGTATAGCAAATTACAGGCACGTAGATCTCGTATTCTTTACTCTGCTAGCTGTCTTATATATATGTCTCGCCAGTTTGGGATATACGACAATTTTATGGCCACGTATTATTACGTGTGGGATATGTGTTTCGTATTACAGCGCTTTCATCTGCGCGGGCATGCGCAGTATTACACTTTTATCTAGCGAGCTAATCTCAGCATTCTTTTCACATATTTTTGTCGCTTTTACTTATTATTTATTAATACATAATTATTATTTATTAATACATAATTATTGCATTTATTAATACATAATTATTGCATAATGTTAATGTGTTTTATACAAGAAAATACTGGAAAGTGTTATTGGAAGAAAGAAAGTGTTGTAGTTTAAGATTTTTGTATAAGTTGTATTACCTATTCATATACATGGCCATATAAGACGTCGTCTACTATACAGTTGTAAGCCATAAGCCGTAAGAAATTGACCAATCACAGACAAATCACGGAAGAATAATCGATTGTGATTGGTCAATTTCTTACGGCTTACGGCTTACGACTGTATTGTAGACGACGTCTAACCCACTTTTATGAGATATATGGCAAAAAATACATGAAATATAGAAATTGACTCTCTGGTTTCTTGTCTTTTGGTTTGTTTCTTCAAGCCGTCTATTGTTTAACTATTAGAAATAGTAAGAATTTAAAATAATTAATTTATTGTGTTCTCCTGTTTAATGCGTAAGATTTTGTGAGAATTTATAAGATATTGTAAGCGAGTCGCGATGAAACATTACTTTACGTCGAAGTTTTTCCAGAAAGACCTCGGTCACATATGTTTTGGAAAATATTTGCGCACCTGACACTCGCCATGTATTTTTCGCACCGACCGACCTAAAGAACCGATGTAGTCAGTCGTTGTCCGTCGCTAGAAAAAATTGGACGAGAATCGGTCGAGAACGACCGATGTAACTCATATATAACTCGCGAACGATCTACCGTTGGACACTGTTGAATTGTACGTGCGTTTGCTCCGAATTGCTTTTGGAAATATATTAAAGAGAGTTGGTTAAAACAATCACGTGTCATATTGTTAGACACGCGGTTATTGCTACAAGCTAACAAAGTGTAGTCATGTTCTCTGAGTAAAGCGGTGCTTTATTCTTTTATCACGTGTTACTTTCACACACACACACACTCCATACATCCTGACATAGAACAATCTTACAGATGTAACATTATTTTAAATTTCTTCTTCAAATATTTAATATTAATTCCCATTCTTAATATTTTGTTTTTTGATGCTCAAAGGCTTTAACTTTAAGTTCTCCTAATCTCTTAACAATACAAGTTTTTTTACGGGCAAGATCGTTAGCCTAGCGTCCAACCTCCAAACTGGAGATCTAGCTAATTGGAGACTCGATTCAGTTCGCATTTCAGTCGATACAATAAAAGCCTCCTAAAACGTATACTCTCAAAATGTATATGACTTCCAAAACGTATACGCATCCACTCTCAAAACGTATATTTTTCCTTTCATCGCTTTTCCACCACTAAATATAAGTTACAACCATGGTGTAAGAATAACAGTTGAGTTATTGCGCACAGAGACGGCAACGTAGTGGGGGCAAACTTGGCCAAAAATGTGAATGACAGCCAATGACAGCTCTCACTACGTTGCCGCCATATTGCTTTTACGATTTTGGCCAAATCTCTGATTGGTTTCTATTGCGCATTTTTGGAATAACCCACCTGTTATTCTTACACCATGGTTACAATCGAAACTGCGCTAACGCTTGCGCAGTAAGTTTTTGCGCATGCGTGAGTTAAAGAGTGAGAGTAAAGGGAGGAAGTATACATTTTGGGAGGTTTGTCTGTCCCGAGTGTGCACGTTTTGGGAGGTTTTACTGTATTTTAAACTCTAGTTGTGTCAAACTAATCTCGCAACATTGACAAAAAAAAAACTAGAATGCTGTAGATTACCAACATACGAATACTATAAAAAAAATTTAGAATTATTGACTATCTAGTTGTTGAAATAAAGCGAAAAGATTGTAATATTTCCTGACGCTTAACTCGAGGCATGGTTATAAACGGGTAGCAGCAACAGAAAATTTGCCTCTTCGTACAACGTACTTGAGTTTTGACACACCACTTTTGTATAATATTTTTTTGCCTCCGTCATGCTTGAGATTACATTTAAGCCTTTTTTTAGTACTGTTTCTTTTACCAATTGACTTTTGTATCGAAATTGAGAAGCCATTTTACCACTTTCGACTGCTGAGCAAAATGATAGACATTTGGTTAGACGCGCGACGACGTTGTCAGATTGCCGTTTAGTGCGAAGTGTAGACAACCGCTACTAAAAGTTTATCGCAAAGAGAAATTATTTACAGACTGTTTGTGCGTAATAAAAGTATTTATTTATTTCGACATTAATGAAATACAGATAAAAATAGAGTCTCTGAAGTATTTTGTGTGTACATGTGAATCAAGTTCTGAGAGTACTTTTCCATAGCGTAGGATTAAATTTTTGAATGAGATTAGCGCGATAATATCTTAATACTTGCGTACTCGGCTTTGTAAACGCTTCGATGAGAGCAAAACAACAATATCTGATATCTCATATAAATTTCGGACGATCATTAAAAACAAAAGACTCTCTTTTCATACATATTTTGTTAAACACACAAGGACACGATCTCGTGAATCATCGATCGCTTCAAACAGATTTATTTCTTTCTTGTTCACTTTTTTTTTTAAAGAGGAGTGTATAATCATTAATTATGTACACTCCTACATAACAATGTGTGTGTAGTCTATCTACCTATAGTAGTACATATTTTTGTTGTGTTTAATTACTCGAAATTATTTCTTTTTGACATTTTCATGCACCATGATAAATCGACGACAAGTGAAAATGATTTAATTTTGATACACCTTATCTACATTCACCTCGCGGTCTCAGGCGTGAGAATTGAGCAATGTAAATCGATGAGAAATGTATCGCGGAGCGTGGGAAAAACCGGTCGCGTATTGCAAAATGAGATCGCAGGCGGCGGTGAAGTTTTACGCGGCGCTTTAAAGATTTCCGCGCATTATGGTGCGCGACGCGCGACGGCATTACGGGAAATCTAACTGCGAATTTGCAAGTCGGGACGCGCCGGAAGAGTATGTTCAGACATATCTCCCGGGTGGCATTCACGTGCTGTCGTTGTCGTGTTGCATTTCGATTTTTGCTATTTTTAGTGGCGATAGTGCCGAGCGCGCGCGATCTCTATTCCCGTATGATTTGCGGACGAGTTATAAAGCTCCGCGGACGACAATCTTGAATATACAAACGAGGGTGTGAGAGCGCGGGATGCCGAGCCACGTACGGGATATAGTATATTTTCCCGTTCTTGTCCGCACGTAAAAGTTCACGTGTAAAGTGTCCCGACCTATTCTCGGAATGGACGTGCGTTAATTTAATCCAACAGATGGATTATAATATATAACGGATTTTTATAATACGAGTGATTTTGCGAGCTTTTCTTGGCGTGAAATTTATTTTACGCCGCGAAAAAAACAATTTCGCAATTGTTGTTCGATAGATATGCTCGCTCGAGCATTTTTAAAGCATCATCGTTGTTGAATGCGCGCACGGTGTCGTGAACAATTTTTCAAATGTGATTCAAAGTTTATCGCGCGGATTTAAATGTTTCAAAATGGATGAAAAAAAAAACAAAACAATTATTTGAATAATAATCTACTTAATGATAAAAATACTTTCCATTTTCTGTAAGTGTTGGATAATACCGAGATGTTGGTATTTGCGAGAGTTTTCAAGAGAATATCTCTTTTGAAACGAAGGAATTAATAACAAAGTCATCTCGAAGAAATGAAATAATGGAATAATACCGCATGGAAATGATATCGCTTATATTACATTTTCTCCTTTGACGCGGGGAATATCTGCGTGGAAAATACCATTATCTTCAAATAAATATTGCTAGAATAAAGAATTAATTAATATGTACAGTTTTCATCCGCGTGCTCTCTCTTTTACAATTAATTTGCGCCCGAACAGAGAGGACGTGTGTGTATCGGCGTACACGCATGTGTACATATATGTATGTATAAAATATAAACATAACGGTGCCGCGGCTTTCATTTGTTTTAATGAAAGATACGGTCGCGTTCGTTGAAGTAGAGCGCGTATGCATTACGTAGAGAAACCGATATCTACGCGAAATGACCGCTTTGTAATTATCGGTTAAACGCTCGCCAAATTAAATAGCAAGCCGAACGCGTTATAACGCAACGTAGCCGACGTAGCGATTAATAACGGAGAATTGTAAGTAATGGTGGCAGAGCCTCTCCCTCCCCCCTTCATTCTATGGGCTATACCGGTTGATAAAGTCTCACGGTGTTCTCTATCAGGCGTTAGCGGCCTGAACGGAGAACACGGAGCTCTTCCCAAGATTAAAAATCTCACACTACTTGGAAAAGTCGTGGTATATACTTTACATCGCTTTACACGAAATAGAAGAGAGGATATAGAACATCTACGTCGGAGAGAAAACAACGTCTCTCCGCCTGTCGCTACACTGACGCGCGTTCTTCCATTCGGTTATATTCAATTGGATCGGAACGTCGTTGTGTCGCAACGGACGTTCGAGTGTGACCCGAGGGTTCCGACGATCCCGGATCAGAATGTACAAATAGGTACGAAAGAGAGACAGAAGGTGAAGTGGCTTTTCCGTTTAGAGAAACTGGATTTGCGCGGAAAAAGAAATGCCATTCGATTCACACGTGACAGTAGAATAAATTCGTGCGTGTGTGTGTGTGAGCGCGACCGAATATACTGAAAATAATTAATTCATGAGCGTCACGTAGAGTTCTTCTCGAGAGATTTATAGCCAAGGATGAAAGTCGAACAGCATAATAATATAGGACACACAAGAGAGTATTATTTATGGAAGGCTTGCTGCCAAGAACGCGCACGCGGAAAACGCAACGTGGCGGAATGTATAGAAATAAATAAAGCATTTAACGTTTTTTTTTAAATAATGTTAATCCGAAACCGCGCGCGCGTCTTTCCGCGTCTCTCTCACCTACGCTTATTCCGTGTTTTAACATTTGTTTTAAACCGCGGCGATGGTGCGCAGAATGCAAAATCAGTAAGAAAAAGGGTGGGTAGATTAGGTGCGCGTCCGCGCGATGTTTCGCGTAGGAAGCACGAATTATCCTGTCAAGAAATAGAAATGAAATCGGGATACGCGGAGGATTCAATTTACGACCGGAACGCCTCACTTTGTGCAATCCGCCAGATCCGGCAGATGATCGAGGCGGATGGAAAAAGACCTCGGGGTTCCTCCCGCTAATTAAGTTACGAGATGCGCTTCTGACCAGGCCGGGAGATGCGCCCTCTCTCTTTCCCTCTTACTCCGTTCGAAACCGGAAACGAGCTGCCGCGTATTATTTCCGCGAGGCGAAATGTAGGGCGTAGCTCCCGATAATTAACGCGCGAGGTAACGGCGCCGCACAACCACCACCACCACCGTCGAAATAAACATCCATCAACGGCGAGTGTTAACCTCTTGAAGGAATAATGATGACGTCACGCTGTGCGCAGCTCGCCGACGTCGCGGCGGCACGTGATAATGACGCGACATCCAGTTTTTGATATTTTCAACGGTAATTTTCAAAAAGCGCTTGACGACAGCGACCCCTCGTCGCGAGAAGAAAATTAATGAGCGACCCGGTCGAAGGTGAATATTTGTCTTTATCTGCGTCTTGTAACATCACCGCGTCACGAAATGCCTCTGTAATTTCATCGTCGCCCAAACGGGGGTTTGCGTCTGGATAAACGCCGACTATACCTACCTAGTGAGATTTCGCAAATTCGTTCGTCACGTGCGACGGAAATCGCGGGAAAATTTCCGGAAAAATTTCCCGGGCATTTGACCTCGTTCTCCCTCGTGAAAACTCGACTGTCCCTGCGAGCGCGATAAGCCGCCGCGTTTGAATTATTCCACGTCTTACGTATGCAGAACGGAGCGGAGTGATTTTTAAGATCGATAATCGATTCGTCCAATATAGCGCATCCGCTGCGCACCGCGAAGAGCTAGGTGGCGAGAGTTATACGATGAAAACTTTACTTACTCTTTCGTATATCGCTCTTTTAACAGCGCGACAAAAGCCAAGGAGATAACGATTAATTGTAACAAGCGCGCTCGCACCCCACGAGCGAATAATTTCTTTTACGACGGAGAGAGAACGCTTTTGTAAAACACGAGATAAATTCTTGTAAGACAGATAAAATTTGCAAAGCGCGGTCTTCGCCGCGTCGTTAAAAAAAAATCGATGCAATTAGCTTCCTCGCGAGAATCCAAGCTGGTTAAAATGCAAATTAGTCGGCGCGCTTCGCGAATTGCTCGATTCCTCCGTTTAAACGGAGGCACTTATAGGGCCGATCGACCGGTTGTAAAAGCGGACGGGGTAATTGTGAGTGTTCCCGAGCTGGGGGGTCCTCCTCCCGGAATCGCAACTGTGCGGACCTTCGGAATACGTGTATTCAACAAGTTTCGTATTTCTCCGTTACAACAACACAACGGAAGCCCCAACGGTAGTCGCTGTAACCCCCGAGAGCTACAGCGTTACGTGGATTAGAGGGAGATTTATGCCCAGTCAGATTAATACCAAAAGCTGCCCGAAACGGATAAGCTTTGCACTTCTATGTCACGGAAGATACTTCAGGAGAGATACATTTGTAGCGCGTTGCATAGAGCGGAAAAAAAACACACAACAAAAAAAAACTGAATTTCAAAGCGCGAAAAAGGTTCGGGCAGTTTATTTTCCGCGTTTCCAAAAATTCGCGTCGCGCGCGTTTCTCGCGCCGCGCGTGTCAAAAATGTTTTTCGACGCTGACGTCGGTGACGCGTATCATTTATTACACGGTATAATGGCGTACTCGTATATTTTATGTAAAAGTCGAACGCGCGCATTTTATTACGCTTTTTTTTGCAGCTATATATTACACGAGTTTTTTTCTATAGAAATGACACATAAAAATACACACACACACACGCACGCACACACGCGTGATGAATATTACATTTACGTATCTCTCATCGTGTCAAGAAGTGCATTACTTTTCATTTCATTGCGCAAATGTTTTATACACTTTTCAAACACATTTAATTATTTGTGCCAATATAAATGCAAATTTTTGTTTACGATCAGCGCAAGATTGATAGGAACCAATGCAGAGACGTGTGGACACAGCGCAAGTCCTTCAGAATTAACGAGGTCGCGTCAGTTATTGGCTTATCTGTTCGACACTGTTATCATTTATTAACAAACGCACATATACAGAGATGCTTGCGGCGCGCACAGAAAACGCTCGGCGAAATTCGGCGGAGAAAGTCAAATATAATTTGATATAAATGATCCGACCGTTAATCCACTTAGATAGATGATAAATATAGGTATCGGCTTCCATATCGCAGCTTCGCGGCGAGAGAACCACACGTTCGCAAAGATATATGTGCGACACCTTATATTATACGTACAGGGTTGAGCAGTTGCTAGATATTATATATATATATTGACATTAGAAGATACCGAGAACCACTTCTCTTCCCACGACGTTAGAATATCGAACTCGGCGGGAATTGAGAGATCGCGTTCATACCACGGTCCGTCTAATCGAACGTTCCGGTTATAACGTGACTTTACGTAACGCGATTGGGGCGGTAGCATATATATATATCGCATAATTTTCCCGTTTACTATCGGGAACACATACGCCGAGCAAATATTTGCGGCGCATCTCGCCGAATTAATCCGAAAAATATATATTTCACGGCGGTTGTACCACGCTATTTCATTGTTCCCCAAAGTGAGTTGAATGGGGATATATTTGCGTAAACCGGATTTAAGCCGATCGTCCATTTACGATGGTTCGGATTTATTTATTTCGCGTGGCGATTAATATATATAAGCTTTATGTATTGAAATATCAAGACTTCGGCGAACAACGTTGGTGCGCGTGTTCACGGAAGATGAATCAATTATCACAAAGATATACTTTGTAGTTTGCGTTTGATAATCACATGAAAAAAAAAAAAAGAAACTGCAACATCTAGGATCGATCAAACACGCTTTGTAGCGCGCGACAATGTTATCGAGCGGTGTTTGTTTTTTTTTTATTTTTTTATTTTCGCGGCAAAATGGGAATCGTCGACTTTTGAAGCGCAAAGATAAGTTAACGACCGACATTCCAATCAATTTTCTCTTCCGCTTCGCTATAGAACAAAATTCGTCGTTTCCCATCGGAGCAACATATCGTACATGTACTCGCCGTGCGAATCGGAACGCCGGCCGTCACCACTGCACAATAATGCGCGGCACCGCGTTGTAAACAACAATTACCAAACTGGCCCCGCTTTCTCTCCCCGTTCGCGACATTGACATCCAAACAACATTAAATGCAATACGCATCGCGTGGTAATTACACAACCGCCATTGCAGCGCGCGGATCGAAAATATTGCCCCGGAGTTCGCGCTACATCGTCGAAAGTCATTCGTACGTAAATTCGTCGCTGCCGCGATACGAAATTCCATCGGTGTCTAGGTATAAAATTGGAAACGTGTAATGAACGTGTCACGGTCTTATATATACTTTCTTCTCTGTTACAAGTTTTGCAATTTCACGGAACGAGGTTCAGAAGAGAGGAGATAAAGGAAAGACCTACCTGATGATCCACGACACAACTTGCTCCACCGTGCGCTAGAAGCTTATCACAAGACTGTCTTCGTTATAACGACACCAAGATATAATGGCGAGACGGCTGGTTTACTGCGGAGACGATGATGACGACGACGACGACGACGACAATGTGCCCGATTTTCACGAGAATGATTTTCTCCAGATGGTTTTCCTACATGCCGGTTATAATATGTCACAGGATCGTGGCGATGGCACTCTTGTCGGTGAAGTAAATTGAGTAAATGATTAAACCGACCGATCGTTACTACTGTAGGAAGAGGGAAAGGGAAGAAAGAGGGAAACTCTCGCGTGCGCTATCGGGTTTATGATGTTTTCATCGTTTTAGTCCAATGTGATTTGGACGAGCGTGTATTAGCGGAGGCGATGAAGGAGAGAGAGAGAGATATCTACCGGAAATCGCATTAACGGCCATTTATTTCTAACGAATATCCAATTACGTCGATCGATAATGTACAACCGCACTCGCCAGTTGACGTAATTTCAGTTAAGCGTTCACCGCCGTCGTCGCTGCGAAAGAAAAGGGCGGATCCGGGAAATCTTTAATCCTCGCGTCGGCTTTCCAATTAGTCGTCGTCGTCTCTCTCTCTCTCTCTCTCTCCATCTCTCTCTCTCGATATCGGAACGAGAGTAGAAAATAAGAGAAAAAGAGATAGAGAGAAAGGGCAAAATACGAGTGCGCTCGCGGACTTTCGAAAATCGCTAGGTCAGCCATTTCTAACGGAGCTCTTCTCTCCGTATGTGCGTCTCTTCATTCACCTTAATAGCTCCGAAAGAGTATTGTGTTAGTTATCTTTCGATAAGATGATCATAACTGCCCTTCTATCGACACGAGGACAAAGAAGGAGAGACGAACTTTGTGTGTTGACGACGACCCTTTCCGGAAATTGCCGACGTCGCGCAAAGCATCGATGGAAAATTTAAACGATCGGGGCCCCTCCTTTTTTTTTTCAAAAAGGAACAAGCAAAGCGCGTAACGGAGAGCCCCGATTCTCGATCACTCTTCCGAAAGGAAACTAACTATCGACGTCACTGCGCAACAAGGCTCTCGAAAGCTACCCAACGAAAGTAAGCAATGAAGGTAAGCTACAAGGGTTGAAAAAACGAGAAAATTGTTCTCGCGGAAAGTTGTGTCTAAAATATGGGACGTCGAAAAATTAATTAAAACGAGAGAGGTAACGAACGAAGATTCTGAATAATATACTAAACGATGTCATAATTTTTCGAGGAATGTTTTTTTTGTAAAATGAAACAAGCGAAAAAAAGGGGAAATGCGTATGTTTGCGATTATTGATCTTTACAATTTGAAATTACAGTATCGAATAATTAAAATAGAAGAAAATATTAGAAATAAAGTTCTTGTAACAGCAAGCTGATAACTGATTTTACATTTTCTTCTTCTTCTCTGATATGTAGTAAGACAAAATTTATAAAAAAATCTGAAAAATAAAAAGAAAGAGAAAGATCATGTTGGCTGATCTTGTATTTTTAACTTTGCGAAACACGTTTCGATACTTTCTTCCGAGAAATCGAGCGCACCAATTTTCAGAAATTTTCCCAGCAGAAACTTGCTGGAAGAATCCTCGCTATCAGGATGCTAAAGAATATATACGCGCGTTAGGTTCACTCGAAAAGACCCGTAATTCCTGAGTCCTCATAGCTTTTCGGAATGTTCGCGGTTGGAAAAGCGTCACAAATCAGCGGTGGAGTTCTCGGGTGAGAAAGAATGCGAATTAATCTACTTGAAGAATTCTTATATTTTTTTAGAAAATTCAGGCAGAAAGAGAGAGAGAGAGACCATTTTTCTTCGCAGCACCCTCTTCACGCTGAGAAATTGTAAAACATTCTTCAATTATGAAAAACAATCATCAACATAATTTCACGACTCGTAAAATAAAACATATTCAACAATGCTGTAAAAGTAATTTCCAGTGGCATTAAGAACAGAATATAACTTATTAAAAACTTATATTACGTTACAAGCGCACAAAGTGAAAGATGTCAGGAAGAGCCGAGGTCTGATATAAGCGATCTGTAACTACTTGGCCGTGCTTTGTACTATATTATCGCGCGTTAATGATAAAAAGTTAATTACAATTGTTTCAAATTTGACGATAGAAAAGATAAAATTGTAAAGTAAAATAAAAAGAAGAAAAAAGTTAATGGTATACGAACTTGGACTTAATTTAATCTCTAAACTCAATTTTTTTTCTCATCAGCTTTTTGTTCGCCCTTTAAGTGAGGCGTTAAATAATAGAAAAATTAGTTTTACACGTGGCGAAGGAACGTGACCGTTGGTTTGAAATTTTATTGTTCTCCAAAATCCATTCGCAATAAAGAACGTTACAAATCGGCGACGGGATTTGGGACGCGGGAGAAATACGAGTGGCAGGGTCGAGTGTAAGCAATTCGTAACTGTTTAACTCGCGCAGTTCGCCGAGACACAAGAAGCAGGCCGACAAAAGTTCGTCGTAGCAGCGAAGTTAGAAGTGAGATGTACTCGAAGCGACGCTTTGAGCACTTATTTTTCTTAATTTCGCGGCATAGTCGCCATTAAGGAGGAGTTCATTTATTACTGACGGAACCTTGAAAGTATTGTAGAAGCACAGCTTTCAATCGATCCGCAGAACAATCGGAACTCGATGAAAAAAAAAAAGTCTTATTCAGTTCTTATTTGTTAAAAACGGAAAGAGAAAGAGAGAGAGAGAAATAGAAATCTGAATTGCTTAAAAATTCTCACAAAACATTTTCTACGAAGACAAGCTGAAAAGAAAGCTTTTATTTACATCAACTCGACGCGCAATATAAAATAAAATCACGTCCAAAATCCGATAAATAAAATAGCTTTTACGTCTAAAAACATTACAACAGGCTTCGAGATATATCAATTGAATCTCATTGCCATCGACTTGTAACTCCTTAATATTGTCTCATTTCATCAAAAAACTTTATTAAGAAACCCGCGGCCACGATTGACGGCAGAATTTTAAGTGGAAAGACGCGCGTAGAGTCGAACCAATACGATTTAATCCTCGCGACGAGTGTTTGTTCGGCAGCTTACGTCTTACACCGGGTGCGTGACACCGCCACATATCTTACGTCGAAGAGTGCAAGTCCACTTTGGCTGCACACAGTTAATTTGTTAATTTTCGCCACTTGCAAGCACCTCAGAGGGGAATGACGAGACAGGTGGAAAACTACAAGAAGGTTTTCTGTTTACTCGATCAATTTATCGCGACTCGTTTCTATATAATCGAGCGTCAGACTTGAGAGCGGGCTTTGCTCTAGTGTGCGGCTTCGATCTTTTTAATAAATACAAAGCTCTTCGTCGCGAGAGAACGACGGACTTGGTCCTCTCTCGAGGCCGAGGTTACGAAGACAACTGAGAAAAATTCAATTTGTCACCCCGCCGAGTCGTTCCGCGGAATCGAATTTTTTTTTCCGTACGGAAGAGAAAGGAACTGAAAACGAGACGCGCCAAGACACGCGAGCGGACTGTCGCGAGAGACGGTAAAGAGAGAGTTCGCCGCTTTTCTTCAAAACATAAATTAAGCTAACGAAGGTTTGAATGACTTTTCCTTTTTTTTTTTCTTCTGTTTGCTTTTCAATTCTGAAAGACGACGACGCGTCTTAGTTAATTCGTTATAATTGATCCTCGTGAATTCTAGTTAATTTTAACTACTAATGGTTTTTTTTTAAAGTAATGCGCTAATCTTTTATATGTAATTTTTACTTTTTTTCTCTCTCTTTTACTTTTTCCTCTTATTCTCAAGCGAATCTCGAGACATTTTCTTCCCTCGATATCGATCACTTAAAGAGACTGAAGATTGACGTCTCCGATGTTATCCAGAGTATGGAAATTATCCATGAGGAAACAACTTCATTTCCGTGGTATAATCTCGATCGGGTGAGATATTTGGTCGATTCGATTTCTCGCGTATAGAGGACGATCGGAGGTTTTGAATATACTTTCCAAGGAGACGAGTCGAAAACTTGTCAATTTATTCGATATTCGATGTCGGCGATCGAACTTGCGCAAGAGGTCACGAGAGGTCGTGCGAAGATCCACCGATCGGTGAGAGAAAGTGGAATAATCGCGGCGGTAAATATAAGGAGAGATGGTCCGCGACCGGCGGTGTTTGTTCTGCTACCGTCCTAAGCTGCAAATAACGAGGACGTCCGCGACCGACCGAACAGAACGGGAGAGAGAAAGAGAAGAGAGATTCTGTCTATATCCTTTGCGACATTTCTGCTCCTAGTTTTCTCTGTATGCCATTCTTTTCACATTTCCTTCTTTATCCTCGTCACTTTCGGATTTAGCAAAAGCGAGCGTGAACGGCCGTTTCGCTTTTATCGCGCCGTTGCCCGAACGTAGACGCGCGATGGAACAAGAAAAAAAAAAAAAGATTCTTCTCAAAAGCGAGCAGTCGACCGTCGAGAACGGCCGAACATCTGAAATTGCAATCCGTGGCTACTGGCACGTTCGTTTGCCCGAGAGCAACAAGTTATATACACCATAACCGGTAGCGCACAAAGTGAACGGACAATTTATCCGACTGTCTTTTTCTCGGTGCGAGATCAAGGTTCCGAGGTTCACCTGACTGGTCGATTAACTCCGCCGAGTCAATCGATCCCTTCGTATCGTAGATCGCACCACACATGTTTTGCAAGCGTGTAGAATACAGCCCCGAGAGGCTATGAACTGAAGATGTTCTCCGAAGTGCACTGATCCTCACGTCATTCATCTCTCTCTCTCTCTCTCTCTCTCTCTTTGTAACGTAAATGGATAACGGAGACGAGCCCGAGTTGTATCAATCACGTAGCTCGGACGAGAGAAACCCGGCTCGGCGATTGGCTCGTGCCTTTGTAGATTATAGTCTCATCTACGATATGAACGGCACGAGATAAAATTGACTTAACCGTTGTCAGGCCCTGAAGCAACGTTGCTACAACCGACCCTCAGTCAATCACGGTTTGCGTTAATCGACATCGTCGAAACCAAGCTCTGTAGGAAATTTCGCCCCGGGTTCATCAAACAGATATCGTCGCCGTATCGGAAAGTGTTTTTTTTTTTTTTTTTTTTTTATTTAATCAGATATCGAAATGATATGTGCATTTTATCTCTCTCTTTCTCTCTTTCTTCCTCTTACTGCAAAGTGTAACAGCTTTTTTGAAAATTAATTACAACAACTTTCGAAAGCGAACGTAGGATCCAAAACAATGTGGCCACGGATCGCAGTACGTGGGGTTAGGCGAAAAGAGCGCAAGGGAGGAACGGAAGCAAAAGTGAAACTCCGAAGATACTTGTGACATCTCACGATCGCGATCGATGACGCGTTTTAATGTTCACTATCCGAAAAAACTCGTGACTCACGATGATCTAGAAGGATTCTGTCGGAGGTGAAGAAGCGCGAAAATTGTAGGATCTACCGACGCACTTGTTTTCGCGAAAAGCAAAGAGAAAAAATTGCGCGCGATTGTAAAGTGCGAGATGCAAATTATCGAACGTGTGTGATGCAAAATTGTCGCGCGAACGTAGATCGCGAGTGTTTTTTTTTTTTTTTCTTTTTCGTTCATTCGTTCGTTTAGCGTTACCGATATGGTGGCGACGGAGAGAGGGCGATCCGGTGGTCCGGAGTACCGTGCCAGTACTGGTAGAGTTTGTTATCGAGTAGCGCGACGCCGCGCGAGAGAGAGAGGCTGATTGCCAGGGGTGGTGGCAACTCTGCTTGGCTGACAAGTAGATACGGTCGGTATTACGCAGGCGCCAATCCGACCACCCCCGTTCGTCTCTCGGCATCGCCGATTCACGTTCCACCCTGGGCCCTCTCCTGTGCTCGCACGTCGCCCGAGACCTCCTCCGACCCTCCAGCCCTCTTTCGAACCCCTCGTGGCTGGTTTTTCCTATACCTCTTCGTTTCTCGATACCCTCGGGCGAGCGCGGCCCTTCGACTTTTCCTCGCTTTTCCATCTTCTTCTGATCGCGCGAACGTCCTCGGGGATTCGATTTGCCACCCTCGCGTGCGCGAGAAATCACTGATCTCCGACGACCAGGCACACGGCGACGTGACGACAACGACGACGACGACAACGAGTACTACACGACTCGATTTTCGAACCGACGAAGTTTCTCGCAGCCAATGATGTTTCTTCGCGACACGCATCATCAAGTTTTAAATAATAAACGTAATTGAGACAGAGAAGAGAGAGAGAAAGAGAGAGAGAGAGAGAAGAGAGACAAAGTTTTTCTGTGAGAACAATTTACGTGATATGGTTGTGAGTGCACGATTAAGTTTTCACAATTTCATTATTTCGTCCTGTTTTTCCTTCTTGCTTACCGAAGAGAAGTGGAAACAGATTCGTACTTTTTTTCTTGGGATTTTAACAAAAAATAAGCTTTATATATATACATACACAGGAATATACACATAAAAAATTTCAATAATAATCTCTTTAAATACCAATAAGTACACATTACATATTACATATTGAAGATATTATTTCTAAGGAGATATTAAATAAATATTGAAAAAAATATTATTTTTATAAATAAATAATAGAAAATTATATGTATATATATAAATTTCTATATATATCTATATATACAGTACATCTTGTAGATAAATGTTATAAAGAGATTTAGATTTATATATTATGCTTTTTTTAATATAGAAAAATTTAAAACAATCTTACATATATATATTACAAGTAAAGATACTTCGTTACAAATGCAATTACTCTCTTATTCTAAAATTGCTTGTAAACTTCAAGCTGGAATTTCTTTCTCTTTTTCATTTTTTCTCTCTCCTCTCTCTCTCTATCTCTCTATTATTTTTACGTTGATTTGGACGTGACACTCCAGTAATTACGACAGCCATCTATCCGTTTTCTTCGCAGTGCCGCTTATTCGCCGTAAATTTTGTTGTTCTTATGCTGCTCGTGATTGATCGAACTATATCAAAAAAAGAATTCTCTCTACAATCCGCATCTCGGATGAAGATTTTGCGTGGGAAAATATGTAGAGCATTGAAGAATTTTTTTTTTGTGAACTGAAAGACAACAGATACCTAAGAATAAAGTGCGCGAAACGACGACGTTAACTTTTCTCACAACTTCTCGAATTGTCTATTTAACGGTGAACAAAACGGCCGCTTTATCAGTAGCGCGATAACGGGAAAACATTCACATCGCGCGCTAAAAAAATACAGGGGATCGCGCAATCAGAGATTTACGCGGAAAACGAATTTACGTTTCTGAAAAGAGCGCGCGCCACATTGTTACATATGCAAATTTTTCATTTGCAAACTTTTCGCACACTAAAATTACATAATAAACGTAACACACTGTGTTTAAAACACCTCTACGCAACATTGTGTTTTGTTTTAAAATATATACGAGAGAAAACGAGTAAACGAATTCGGGTAAAAATATGTTGTAAATGTTAACGGCACGTGTGTGTGTGCTTTTCGTCGAAGTTATAGCTGTTTTAAAACGTGACTCCCCAAAAACAACTCTTCTCTCACGTATATTCATTGTACCCCGAAAACCAACAGACGCTTATTTTGCTTTCTCTTCGGACCCAAAGCTCTCTCTCTCTTTGAGTTCTTAGAATTCTGCGTTTCGCTACCCTTTTGCCATCCCTTCATCATACGTGTTCTCGCAGGCGATTCTGCCCTTTAAGCGCGTATAGAAATAGAAGAACGATAGATAGAGAATATATACGGTCGGGGGAGTTACTCTATACACACACACACACGCTTGCGCGCGCCAGGGGTTCGCAATCTTTTCTTCCCTTTTAGCGAGTGTGTCGTTCTCATCTACGGAAATTCGATAGAATCGAATATACAAGAGATTTATGTGACGTTTTCTTTTTCCCTGCAGATCAGATGTTCTCTCGTTTTGCGCCTCAAATTGAAATTGCGTCGCAACCTCACCCCCCCTCCTCTCAGCCGCGTGTAAAACAGCGCGCGTCGACGCAATACCGCTCGTGCACTAAATTTACATCAGAAAAGGCGTATCGAGAGGAAAACAACATAAACATGAATCGCAAATGTTCTCTACGTCAAACTTTTATTGCTTTTACGCAACGAGATTTAACTTTTTTTTTTTCAGTCATATTAAATAACGATCGAATGAAAAATCTACGGCAGCAAATAAGAGAGAGCGCGCACTTTGCGCGGGACGGAAGTCGGCGCGGAATAATTTACGAACAAAGTCACGGTTTTGCGAGCCTTGAGGAAAAGAGTCTTTTTATCGGACTTTGCCGTCGCGCGTCGCGCGTTGCGCAAATGGCGTATTTTTCAAGCGAAGCGCCGCTTTTCCAGTCGCTTCTCGCGGTTGCGAACGCGAGACGTTGAAAAAGTAATTTCATTGAATTCGTCTCGCGTCGATTCGATACGCCGATACCACGCCGCGGACAAGCGAGACGTATTATCGATATCTATGTCCCTACGAAATTCTCTCCATTTGAATGCGGCTGGGCACTGGCCCGTGACCGGCGCCGGTCGACACCCTCGTCGGCCGTTTGCGAACAACGATCGGTCGATCGGGTATCGATAGGAACCGAAGAGAAAGGACCTAGAGAGCAGATACTCAGGGGGTAAGAAAGTAGGAAATGTAACGAGATGGCGGGGCTCTTACCGTTCGCACTTCTTCTTTTTCCACTCCGTTGAACCGACCGACCGACTGATCATTCGTTCCTCGACCGCCTTTCTGTACCTACGTCTCTTCCGCTTTTTCCGCCAACGCGTCTCGTCGCGCTAGTCGAGCGAGCGCTCCGTACGCTTTTACAAAATTAATCTCAAACTTGTGTTACGATATCATACATTTTTGTCTGCAATTGCCGTTTTCTCAGCGCCGTCGGACGGCGCCGATGAGCCTGTCTGTTTTTCGCACTTTCGAGATTTACCAGCTGCCGCGACGACGGCAGTAGCTAATACGACGATGCGAGCAAAGATAACGCGGATCCGTTAATTTCCCGAGGTGAGATTTGGGAGCGGCTGGGATCCGGCACGAGCGCGAACAATTGAGCGCAAGAAACAACGCGGAAAAAAAAAAACGACGGGAGAGATACTGTCGGCGAAACTTGTGAGAGATTTCTCGTGTCGGCGCGCGTTACCAACACCTCTTGGGGGGTATTAAGAATGTTCTATCAATCCGACGTGTACACCGTTTTCCTCCGATAATCTCCGTTTTACGACTTCGCACCGTTTACTGCCGCGCTCGCGCGAATCGTACGTGTGCATACTATCGGATGCTTTGCGAGATTTAACGTCGAACTGCGAGAGTTTGAACTGAGAATTTGAGTGCACGCGAGAGAATTTCAATATTGCCTAAATATCTCTCCAAGTCTCAAAAGCGAGGATTTTGTTTGAATAGAATTTATACGAAGCAAATGGAAAAGAGATTGACGTTGTTTGTATATACACTTCTTGATATTATCGCACTTGTACGATTGAAAGTTGTCGCATTAGAAAGTTGAAACGAAATTAGTTTATATACACAATGTATACGCAACATTTAAATAACGCTCTATTCCATTTAAATTCCAAACCGGATATCGCAGCGATTTAATCGAGAGAAATTGAATAGAGAACATATATATCGAATTTCTAGAAATAGAACTAAATTGAATGCGGTTTTAGTTGGTTTTTATTTTTATATATATATTTTTTTTTTCTTCAACGCTCTATCGCATATCCGACTGGCGGGTTAATCAGGAGCTGTAAAGCATTGCAATTACGTGGCTCCCTAATAAAAGATTTTTCTGTCACACACGCAAGGTTGCAATCAGATGTTACCGCGTTGCAGGCAGCACGAACCCAAGTCGCTTGATATGATTAAAATTCATTAGTTTCGTGATTCGGAAAAATCGCTTCATTCGAGGATTGCTAGATGAAAAATTATGTTGATGGTTGCAAATGTATGTGCGGACCTTTGGCTCGATACAAATTACAGATTGTTGCATGAATATTCAACGTATAGGAAGCGCATTCACATGCAACAGACCGTGCATCTGATCGCACTCCGCCCGGTTTAATGTTCTAAAAATAGTCCGACGTTGTAAAGACTCGATATTCCGTTCATTGTCGCAAGACAAATCGATCTGCCGTCGTTCGTTCAATCCAGCAGTTTTGCGAGTTCTTTCCACGTCGTTTATTCATTAGAAAAATAAATTCTTTTTATAATACACGGAACAAAAGGTAATCTACAAAAGATATTGTTTTCATGAAAATTTACTTCAATACGCAAATGTGTTATAATCTCTGTACAGATTAACATAATACAAAAATATTTTCTGATTATTTATTACTACGCACACACACACGCGCGCGTGCGCGCACACACACGTACATACACACGAAACGTAAGGAAGACGATCACACGCGTAATTGAGAAAACACTTCATGTGAGTGATGTTGCGACAAATATTATGCTTTGACGCAAGTACGAGCAACTTGTTGACTTTGAGTTGTTGTGATTTGGAAGAGGAATCTCGGAATTGCGAAACTTCCTTCATCGTAATGTGCGTTTGCGACTGATATAGAGCTTCGAATAGAACGTAACTTCTATAAAAGAAGTTTCCGACGATCCTTAAGTTAGGATCATGTGTTGCCAGAAAGTGTCAGCTTTTCGTGACAAGTCGAGCTGAACTTATAAAAAGTGAAAGAGCACGCAATTTCTATCATATATCATGTTCTTAAAACAAGCTATTTTGTATAAATTATTTTAACGAGTTTTAAAATGATCAGGACGATCTCTAAATACAAATGTGCAAATTGTACGAAATGTGAGAGAAAATATTGAAGAAAAGTTTTATCTTGAGAAAAAACCAGCAATATACTAAATACATTAATCTGTATAGCAACTGATATGAGGATGAAATAAAGGATTTATTATAAAAGAAATTAAAGATTTTTTTGACGCAATATAATTTTTGAATTAGTTGGGGAGGAAAAATGGATACGCTTGCAAATTTAGAATTCTATATGAATTCACGTGATGCAAATCTAGCATCCCGTATGAATTCGCGAATTGAATATATTCAATTCAAATAATCATGTGTAAAAAATTTACACTCTGAAAAATATAAATATGCATTCAGATATAATTTGATTCCGCAAAACATCCAGCGCCATCGGCTCTTACCACCAATAGGGGAGACCGGAGCTAGTTGTGACACGGAGTTAGTTGTCAAACTGCTAATATCTTGCTTACTAAATTTTAGAAAATATTCTTCTTTATATTGCAAGTTGCTACTATTGTGTTAGTAACGTGAAACAAAATAGCTTTTCTTAAGAACATGATATATAATATTTACGAGCAATTTTGTAAAACTGGACATGGCAAGTAGATTTTTCTGATCTTGATTGCTTAATAATTTCATTGATTTTAAAATTTCTAATTGCAATTTTATCTTAGGTATAAGAAATGTAATTTTAAATAAGTTTTTTTATATTTATTTAATCGTCATCGCATCACAGTTTATAAATATAATATCTTTTATTTAAAATGAACGTTTGGAGTAAGTTGACTCAAATGAGACGGGGTAAATTGTCACACGGTGAGTATACGTGAAGAAGTAATCGCCGTGTGTAGGATGCGTCGCGCTATACCTTTAACAAAAACTTTGTCAATGCGACAGGCTGCATTATTCTTTGAAGTGAACTAAAGATCGTACGTTAGTTTGGTATTGTAAAAAACTTTCAGAAAAGAACATTTGTGAAAATACGATTAGTACAAGTATGGATTATGCTAAACCAAAAAAGATGTTTATTAGTGATTTACAAGAAGAAGAACTAGTTAGTTATATATTACGTGCTTCAGATATTTACTTTGATCTTACACCCAAGAAAATCAG